>VUQK01013224.1:0-11806 GCA_015106715.1 Bujurquina vittata | reverse complement strand
AAGAGGACCCCCCAGACACCCAGCGGGGGGAGCTTTTTTTTTTTTTTTTTATCTCTACCTATACAGTTAATGTACTGAGCAAGGTACGGTTGAATTTTCTGGGTGAAAACAAAGGTGGGGACAGACAGTGTAGCTCATTGATGATTCAAATAAAGTCACATAAAAACCATTCATGAACAACATTTGCACAGAAGGGTAGGAAGACAAAGAAGTATTACATCTTGACTATTCAAATTATTATGATCAGCACTTTAATGGTCAAGTCTGACCATCTGAAGAGCAGGTAAGTGTGTGTTTTTGACTTGGTACAGCAGTCAGCAGTGGTAATTTCTCATTAAATACCCATATAGCTTGGGGAAATTTCTCTTTTTTTTTTTAAATGTATGTTTCTTTGCCAAAGGGTAGTGGCCAGTGCTGGAGTGGCTGTCTGGATGTTTAAGCATGCTACGCACATGAGTGTAAGATGGCCAACTTCTATTCGCCACCATTGTGATGTGGAACAGGCAAGCAATTTTTCTCATCCCTCCTTTTTTATATAATTTGGTCGATAAAGGTGAAGGACGTTTCATCGCTATTTTCCCCTCCCGACTCCCTCCTCCTCGTACTCTCTGCTCTGTCTCAGAGTGAAATCCAGAGATAAAGCTTTGGCGGCGCTCCGTGTTTAATGGAGCTTAATCCCACAGATTTAAGATACGGAGCTGTGAGGCAATTCCCCCATGCCCATCTTCACTAACACAGAATGGTCATGTGACTATCTAATTCTGCCCTTTCAGACGCAGACAGACAGGTGGACAAAAAAACCCCACATAACTTAGCCAAGGACAAATGTGTTAGTTTGATTTTTTTTAAGCATTTTTTGGGGAAGGGGGGTGTACAGAATACTCACTCCTTCAGTCACTCTCTCATTTGCTGTAAAACTAACAATTTTCTGCCACTTTTTCTTCAGCTGTCCCTTTGTAAAATGTGGTCATGTCTACTTTGGCTGGTCAGTCAACCTCCCCCTTGATGTGGGATTTATAAATTAATCTGCAACACAGAGAAAAATCTGAGCCAAAGTGATGAGTTTGGGGAGCCATAACTGAAAGCTTAGTGTCCACAGACAGGACTCCGGCCATAGCATCACGTCAGCACGCTTGGAGAGAGTTAAGTGGGGTTGGCTGGCTTGAGACTATTTGGAGAAGCCATGTGCAGGGAAGTATTATACCCACCAACAATCCTCCTTAAGTGATGAGCTGACACTAAGCAATTTAGTATTCACCCTGCCAGTGAAAATATCTTCAATCCAAGTGCATAAAGCTCCCATGACAGGAAATATGCCAAGCGCTCTTCTTCCATCTGACTCTTTTTTGTTTCAGAATAGCCACTGTATGGTTCAATTTACCCCAAGACATGCTTGTCAGGCCTGCTTGACATGAGCTGTGGTGTCAATGTGTAAAATAGCCCACATGGATGATTGCAGAGCAGCAGTGGTTGTTAGTGGTAGTGAGTAGAGTTTGAGAAAAAGGGAAATGTGCATGTTGCCAAATGTGACTGTTCTTTATATACACTGAAAAGCAGGCTCAACGCAAAAACAAGGAAGCAAGCAGCCTCGGTTATTTATTCAGCTTTAGCATTAAGACTAGTGTGTGGACTACATGCAGCTCCCCGTAGATTTCCTTGTCCGCTCTTATTCCACCTTTGCTCTCCGTTCCCTTTTTTCCCCCTCAATCCTTAACATCCTCGACATTGTTCTCCTGCCTTTATCCATCTCCTGGCCTCCTTTCTTTGTTGCCTCTCAGGTATAAGACATTTAATTGTCATGGGAGTAGAGGAAAGAGTGGAGTGAAAAGCACAGAAACACTGTATACTTATTGTCCAAAACAAAAACAACAGGCTTGAGCACTCAGAAAAGCCACATACACAATGGCATCTGGTGTCAGAGTAGCAGGGCAGAAGCTGAGTGTTTCAAACTCTGTCTGTGGTTGTTTATGTACATGTGAGTGTATGTTTTTGGCAGGTGAGGGGGCACATCGTCCTTTATAGCTGCACTCTCACTGGCACTGTCACTTCAAGGTCTCAATCACTTGCCATTCTGGGTCCCAAACACTGCCAGCACAGCCTATCCACCTCTGCCAAGGTCCTCTTCATCCCTGTGCTTCTGCTCTTCTCTCTCCTCCTTTGCATAATTACCCAGGTAATTGTGGAGTAATTGACTGCATCACCTGCTCCTAGGAAGCTCTGGCATTGTTTAATAAACAGCTGGAATATGCGCCACATGTTGTTGGAGAGCAAGAGGAACAACATATTGGGGCAGAGGGGGACAGGAGGAGGACTGAAAAAGTTGGGGAAATTAGTCTAAAAACTAAGCAGTGAGTGTGCACATGCTAATTTCCCAAACACAGAGATACAGATACAGTATAACATTTTCTTGGCCAGGGCTGAAGTTGCTATCCATGGCAAACATATAATTACCTATTGAAAGATTGGTGAGGAAGACAGTAATGTGAGTGGGAAATAGATAGATTTATAGACACAAGGAAGAGAAGAGGCAACAGAAAGTGAGAGAGAAAGTTTGAGTATAAGATCCAGGGGTGGAGGGGTGGGGGTTAAGCGAGCCTCTCAGAGCTAATGACATTAAGGAGGTTTGATGAATCGACACCCGCTGAGTGTTATTGACGTCCCCTGAGCCTGCCCAGGCAGAGCCAGCCTCCTAGGCCTGGTATTGGCTAGCCCTGCTCCTCAATTAGACTGCCTGATTAGATTCCCTCGGTTGTGCCCTCTCATGGGGTGAGCCGGGTGGCATGATGGATGTGATGGGCAGGATTATCAGAGGGGGGTGTCACCCGTGCACCGCCTTGGGGGCACCAGACGATGGGTTTGACCAGTTGTCACAGGGGCATGTAGGCGGAGGGCACGGGGCGCGGTGCAAGTCTCTTATTGAGGCTGTCAATCATTGCCGCTTACAAGACAGAGGCTGTGTCTCTGCACACAGATGCACAGGAGTAATTACTATTCCATCTCCCTTGGCATCTAGATGTATGAGGCTGTTCACAACCACTGACCTCATGAGGCAACCCTTCGCCATCTTTGAAATTGTCTGAAAATGCTTAATTTACATATCCTGTCCTTCAATCACTAATCCTTCAAAGAGGGACTCTAAATGCACCTGTGCTTAGATGCTCCAGCCTGTAGTATTAAATTAGTGTGCAATTCTTTTACCAAAATGAGTAAGTATTGCTGTCATCTGTGTTTCTGCATTAGTCCCTCATGTTAAAGTCTTTGGCTAGGATATGTCCTTAACCCTATTTTCTCTATTTCCTGGTAGTGACAGTTTCATACATCCATTCATCAACATCTTGGCTCTTATGGTGCAAAAAATGGGGCAAGTCAGGTAAGTGTCCCAATTCAGCAGTTTTGAAAGGCAGTAACTAATGATATCTCAAGAACGGGGCTGCTGCTGTTTCCCTGAGAACTTTCCTTCCTGTTCCATTGTGTGTTTGTGTGGCTGGATAGCTAGCTAATGGCCTGTCTCTGATGAATTAGAGGGTCTGACACCCAGCAAACACACTCTCCCAAGGTCAGATTACCATATCTGGGGGGTTTAACAATTTAACACAGCCCCAAGTCAGACAAGTTGGCTCCAAAGGAAGAAATTGCTTTTAAAGTGGAGAAAACATCCTGTGATATCTGCTACTGATGTCCATGGCTGGGATGTCAAGTGTCCATTTATTCATCTCTCTCAGTTAAGGCACTCTTGCAGTTGTGCACTCGACAATGTTATCCATTTTCTTTATTGAAAACTGCTATTCAACTCTCCAGTCTGTGTTAGAGTCCTCTAATACCCCACAAAGTGCTCAGTGAATGCGCTCTGCTGAAACATTTCCATATTTCTTCACAATTGCACCAAGTTGTTTTCAAATGCAGATATAATGCTTCATTATGTAGTCTAACATATTGTATAATGCATCATATTGATTTATAGCTGATTGCGGTCAGTGTGTCGGCCTTGTTGTCAGGTGGACACTTTTACACAGATGTACACGCCAGTCTGTATGTATCTGAACAAATTCATTTTTTTTGTGCTTCAACAACTTCTGTTGGAAAGAGAATAATTGATATTATATTTAAGTGCCAAGATTCAGCTTTTCTTTAGGTATAGTTACCTCAATATAGAATGAACTGTGTAGCACTTTTAAAGCATTGCGATTAAATTGGTTTCAAAAGTAACTGGATACATGACTAAATGCTTTTTGGTGTGCTGTATAATGTTTTTGCGCAAAAGAGGTCAGAATAAACTGAAATCGGAGCAGTTGAGCGATTCCATTGACACTGTTGGAGGTCAGTCAATATGAAGAGTAAAGAGCTGCACATTCTAGTGAGAAAAATAAAGCTGAATAAAGCAATAATCTATACGAAGTGATGTCAAGCGCAGTTGGTGTGCCAACATCCACACTTGAGTACGCTGTGAAGGCAGTTGCACAGAAGACCGTGGAAGTCTTAAAGAGAATAATTTGAATGATATGCCTGCAGACTAAGTGAAGACCAAGTGATGCACATTGCCGTGGTTCCTTTCTTACCATCAGAATAGCATGATAATCTCAGAGGATTTATTAAACCTTGGCTAAGATTCAAAAACAAGAAGGCCAGGTTGCAGTTCAAACAAGTTCTGGAACAAATTTCTAAAGACTGATGAAAGAAAAAGCAACCGCCAGCCTCCAGAAAGTGTGCAGAAAAAAGTACAAGCTCCTGACCCAGAGCGCACTACCTCATCTGTTAAACATGGTGGAGGTTCTGTTATGACTTGGGCATGGCTGCCAATGAAATCGGCGCACTGGCATTTATTGACGATTTCACTGCTGGCAGAGGATAAATGCAGATGTTTATATGCTGTGTGTTCAGATTCAGCCAAATGCATCAGAGTCATTGGTTGGCATTTGATCATTCAGTAGGTCAATGATCCAAAACATACAGCCAGAGCAACCGGAGAGCTTTTAGGGGTGAAAAGTTGATTTATCTTTGACTGGCAAATCTAGCTGAGCTGTGTTTCACTTGCTGAAGCTGAAAGTGGCTGCAGTGAAGACCGGGGAGTGCATCACCAAGGAAGAGAGAAACCATCTGCTTGAAGTATATTCCACAAAATATTAAGACTTCACGTGTTTCTGTCCAAACTCTTTTTGTAACCTTAAATGTACTAAAAGAGCTATATATCCCATACATTTCTTTCTATAGTTTCTATACAAGCCCAACTTACTCAAATTAAATCTGAGATATAATCTTCATGTTATTTTCTAAATGAAGCAGTGACCCTAAAGGACAAAATGTGTTTAATTGTGTATTAACTGTGTAGTGAGTACTGTCAGCAACACAATCACTGATACAGAGCACGCTTTGTGTGCAAGAAAATTATATAAAAACTATAAATTAGAAGACACAATCTCTTATATCTAAACCAGAAGTCCAGACAGGCACGCATGTATGCTCACAGAAGCAAAATGTTACACGTAAATGCATGCACACATCCACCCACACACTTAGCATGTGTGTCTGCAGGGAGCTGGCTAAAATGTTAAGCTATGTGCATGGCTGCCTCACGTCGACGCCTCTCTCCTTATTTCACAGCAGCACCTGGTGGTGACAAAGAGCACAGAGGAGAAAGACTCCCCAGGAGAGGGGTGGAGAGGAGAGTCTGTCCATTCCTGAGACAACAGACTATCCCTCTCCTATCATGTCCTACCTGCCTGTCAATCCAACTCAGGGCTGCGTAATTTCACTTTGAATTGACGATGTTCGAGCCCATGCCAAAGTTTGAGGGATTTTAGACGTACTACCTAAGCCAAGGAGCATAATGAATGAAAAGCCCCTTCCCAAATTGATTTCAAACTAAATCAAACCCTGGTATTCAATTATCTACCAGAGCTGCCACTGAGGAACTTTAAAAGTTGTATAGGCAGAGAAAAGGGGAGAAAGTGAGGAGAGGGAAGGAGGACTGTCGGAGCAGAATGCAAATGACTCCATCCCTGCATAGTGTCAGAACAGGTGGCCCAGTGGTAGCGCTGGGGCTGATGAATGAGCTGTTGAAGTGGAGCCCATTGCTACCTCTAGCTAGTGGCAGCTCCAATTCTGCCTAGTTAAGCATTTGGCCTCCTCTGCCAGGAAGGCTTAATTGAAGAAATCATCACAGGGACAGGGACAGATTTGGTGTTACTGGGACCAAATTGTCTGTCTGCCTAACCAGACTGTAACATCGTAATAGTTTGATAATATCCACCCACTAATCACAGGGAAAGTATTCCATTACAGGATTCAGACCAGGACAAATTCCCTTTGAATTATGTTGCACCCTTGTGATTTGCTGTGGTCCAGGCCTTGTAGAAATTTCCCTCATTTTGGCAGTTTTACCTATTAAACTCTAAACCTAACAATGCATTTGCTGCAGTCAGAAGCTGCTACTTTATGGCCTGTTGGTGTGTTGCTGGCTCCCACTTTTTCTTAAAAAAATCCAATGAACACAGTTAACAGAGACATACTGCTGCTTTGACTATTGTAATACATCATGTTGAACAGTGCGTGTTTTGCCAGTTTTCCTAACATGCTTTTATCACTCAGTTAATTACTGCTTTAGTATGGTTTAATACAATCTTACAAGTGCTCCAGGAAGACAAAAATTTTTTGGCATCTGCTTTTGTTTTTTTTTTTCTTGATTTGTTATATTTGTTTTAGTTGAACACTGCCTGGTAGGCATTATTCACACCAGACAAGCAGACCGTGAGACAGGGAGCAGAGGGAGCACACCCAATTGGTTTATCTTAGCAGAGACCAGTGACTTTTTTTTTTTTATTGTATCAGGGAGTGAGGGTAATTATTGGTAAATTACAAAAACCTGTCCTGTCAGCGATATCAAGCAGAAACCAATCGAGTCATTGACACTGCAATAGCGATCCAAAAAAAAAACACGAAGGAGCCTTTGGCCCCCTGCCGCACCTGCGCACAGTGTATCAAATGTTTGGCCTCGCTAATGAATGACTCGATGCAATTATAACATACTTTTTTTCTGAAATCAGGCCTGCCATAGTGTTAATTACATAATTACTGAAGATGTCAGCTCTTTGCGGTAGGGTGGAGTATCAGTACAGAGAGTGGAGCTCACAGGGAGACAAGTTGCTTTGCTTTCAGGGATGAACTATAGACGCTTCTTTGATTCATGATGCCGGCTTTGTGGAAAATATCGCCTTTGCCAAGTTAATTTTGAAAAGGCCAGCATATTTGGGCAGAGACAATCAGCCTGACCTTTCTGAGAACAACCCCAGTTTTCACTCTTTCACCTTTTTTGCGTTCAATTCACTTTTCTTTCTTTCTTTCTTTCTTTCTTTCTTTCTGTCTTTCTTTCTTTCTTTCTGTCTTTCTGTCTTTCTTTCTTTCTTTCTGTTTGGTGGGGTTGACGTGTGCAAATCCGTGACAGTAGCATCCGCTAATAGACACAACTGTTGTCTATCAGCACATTCCACTGTTGGAGCGGCCTTCCAGTTTCTGTTGGAATATTTGTACAAATTTATTGGAGGCTGCCTCTATTAGACGCGGCCCTTTGCTGGAAAACAAGTATGCCTCTAGTTTAGACAGACAATTGTATTCTCCTGCGTGTGTACTTCACTAATCAAGGCAACGCAAATGACTTTGCCGTTGTTCTGTGTGCTGTTATATCATGCAGATGATTGGAATATCAATTCATTCCACATTTGCAGCCTTGTGGCTAATTTGCAATGGCTGTATATCAAATGTGTCATGAGGATGGGGCAGCATATTTCCCTTACAGAGAATATAGAACAGAATTTGTCATTTGCCATTCAATGTGTGGCTCTCCCTGGTGTCATTTGCAATGAAAACCGAGGCAGTTTCTGTGTGTGTGTGTGTGTGTGTGTGTTACACTGTAAGTAAGTGTTAATGTATTTATATCGAGATTTTTTTTTATCTGACTCTGCGTGTGGGGCTGCAGAGAGACTCGGTGTAATGGGGCCAAAGTACCCAAAACAAGATGCAGATGAGGAGCCATGCTGAATAATCTTGTACCATCACCAGTATTATACAGACAGGGAGGGTTCTCCATCACAGACACAACTCCACCTTCATCCCCCACCTCCATTCAGATGTCCCTAGGGATGCACCAATCCAGCTTTTCCCATTTACAATCCAATACTGTTGCCTGTTGGTGTCTGCCAATACTGAGGACCAGTGTTAAATTATTTCCCTGAATTCCTCACCGTGAGGAAGAGACTGGGAATTATTATTTTGTGTGTAAGGAAACACCGGGCTCAACTTAAGCAGCTTGCCAAACTTTGTAAAATGAACTGTTAAAAATAAATAGATCAAGCTTGGTATTTAGTAGCAGCACATTAAATGATAACAGGGCCCGGATATTAACAGTAAAAAAAAGTAAAAAAAAAAAAAAAACGTGTTGTGTTATTCACTCGATTTATTTGTACTGGTCTCATCCCAGTTCAAAGTGAGAATTATTAGTTTGCTGCATACTGCTGTCATTTACAGGTGTGCTACTTTCCCATTTTTCCTCCTCACTCACACTCATGTGGAGCAGACAAGAGACAGTTGAGGTGAAATGCTGTTGATCGAGTTGACAACAATAGTTTATGTTGCCATAAGTATAATAAAAGCTTGAACCAACATTCATATAAGTAAGTTATTGTCAGATCTGTTTCAGTCATGTCCACTCTCTCTGACCATGCAAACATACAAATAGAAGCTGTTGGTGTAGCTGGCATGAAATGCCTTCAAACTGCTTACCCTTTGGTATTATTTTTTTTTTAAAAAAAGCTTGGTGGAACATCTCGTAAATAATTAGGTTAAGATTGCATATATGAGATCATACGTCATATATAAAAAAGCTTTCAGAAGTAAAACTGGGTAATGATTCACCACTCTGTGAAAAACCTCGTGATTAAAGTGTTCAAAAAATTAAGAAACTCCAAAGAACTTTTAGATCCCACCATGCAAAGAAAATATAAAAATGGAAAGAATAATTTACAAATTCCAAATAATTATCTGAATCAAACTCATCTAAGATGCTCTGAAAGAAAGGGGGGACCGTCCCATGGTCTGACTGTTCAAAATTGTAATAACATTAATGCTATATTAATGAGATTTTGAGTTTTTGAGAAACATACAGTATGCTACTACCCAGACGGTCTTTTTTATTGAGCACTTTGCTTTTTAGTACGACACTGCTGAACCACACTTTGCACAACAGCATAGTTCGGAAGTAGTCTGGGTGCTTTACTTCCTCCAGACCAGACCTGTCACCAGTAGAAATCATGTGGTCCATTATGAGCAATAAATATATACCAAAGGATGTACCAAATATTTGCACAGTTCAGATCCTTTATAAAGTAAAAATATATAAAAAAAACCCACTTCATTTTCCAAACTGTAATAATTAGTCTTCTGAATTCCCAAATGCTTTTAGAGTGTTTTTAAAGAAGAAATGCATTACAATGGTAAACATGCCTCTGTCCCTGCATATATTTTTAAATCACATTTCTCAGTTTCAACATTTCAGCTGTTTCCAATTAAATGAAATCTTTAAATGATCTCTAAATTATTGCCAACAGAACAAACTCTGGCAAGACTTTTCTAAGAACTGAAAATAATTTACCTCCTCCCTGTTCTCTTTTATACTTCCACCACTGGCTCCTGCCTCAGTAGTCTGCTGTTTTCACAGGAAATTAGCCAAATGTCCCCTGAGGTAGATCTCGTGCGTAGCAAGATATCTGCCTGTCAAGGTGTTCTACGGCTTGTGCATTCATTTGCTGCTTCGAGTCTCTCGCGCTCTATTCCCCCTTCTTATACCTGATGCTTCCATTGACTCCATCATCTAAGACTAATTCTACCTGCCTCCTCAAAACTGTAGACATCTAAGAGAGGCACTGGTACACTTTGATCAAGACCTGACCGACAACTTTTTTTATAAATAGTTTATTGTTCTTGTCCTCTGTGAAGGTTTAAGCAATTACTATGGTAGTGCACTACCTTGAATTCCCACCTGTATTCTGAGTGCTCTAACCCTGGGTGTGCAGGACCTGACATCACTCTTCTCAAGAATAATTGTTCTGTTATAAGAAGGTCTAGCCCATTCCCTGGCCATACAGTGGGTATAAGAGCTTAAATACTCCTTGACCTGAAGCTCTGTATTTATCCCACTTTGTTTTATGACCCCATAAAACAGTCCCTTGATGAATTTGATAGGTTATTAAAACATTTCCATCCAGTAACGGTAACAGTTTCAGAGGGACAGGCCTGTACGGTAACTTTTTCCATCGCCACATTCTGCCGGAGGCTAGCCTGTAAACCAGTCACTGTACTTTATTCTGTTCTTGTTGTGCAAATCTTCTTATCTTCCCAGTTCCCAGTGACTGAAAGGGTAAGCACTGATTAAGGGACTGATCAGGAGACTGGACTTTTTACACAAAAGATTCAAAAATAAGTCAAGTAAATGTACTTTTGATTTTTTTAAATACATTTTTTTTATTTTGCTCCAACAACATTTTCGTGTGACTCCTTCTTGGACCATCTCGTGTTCACATTTTTGTGGCCATCATCACTTGAGCCTTTTAACTACAGCTAGGTTCAAGTCATTGAAATGGGTCAGATTGTGTCCCATTTTTGCCCCTCTTCTTGAGAACAGAAGGTGGATGTCATTCACAGTGGGAGAGCCCAGGGAGAAGCAGCACCTCTCGGGATCTGTCCCCAGTAAAGAATCGCTGAAACAGGGAATTCAGTGGCCCAAGACTTCTGCAACACAAAGGACTGTCCTCTTGCTCTGGCACAGAGGAGACGCAGTCAGCAAAGTACCTCTTATAGCCAAGACCAGAGCGCTGGATTCATTGTGTGTCTTTTGTACTCTTAGAGGCTCTGTGCTTTTGCTTTTTCTTTTTAAAATTTTTATTATTATTTTTGCTTAACTCATGCTGACACCTTGGTGTGCCAATGAAGGGTGGAATTTTTGAAAAATGCCATTTGTGAATGTCTGACGCAGCACCTTATAATTGCCAATTAAATGCTAACTGTCTCAAAAGAAGAAAAAAAATCTGTGCTATCGTTTTGGTGCAGTGGACAAAGGACTGAAATGACAGGTCTGTGGCATCAAGCCTTTAAAGTTGTAATGGCGTTCAGTTTATAGCAATGCCTGTGTGTTTTTTGTCTAACATGATTAAGGAACTGAAGATAATGTGGTGTTCTTAATAGGGTAGATGTTTACACGGTTGCGTTGATTAGTGGTGAACAGGTAGATCACATTGCTATCATCACTAAACTGAATAGGTATGTTGACATCCCAGCTGTTTCCTTCAGTGCATTAACCCTGCATTGTTATAAAAGAGAGAGAGAGAGAGAGAGGCGCTGCAGAGTCACATTCACACATATTAATACATGTACAACTCAAACACACAATGCAACACACAATACTTATGCAACAGGACATATTTGCGGCTTGACTGCCAGAGCAGGGGGGAAAGTGACAGGAGCTTAGGGGGCTCCCGTGAGCTTTTACCTCCTTATTTTGTTGATTGCCCCATGAAATATTAACAGTGGCTGCCTCCTCTCTGAATAAGCCAGTAGAGTAGTAAGGGGTGAAGCCTCACACAGTGTTTAATGTCTGCCCCTTAGGGCCACTGGTTGGTGTTAAAAAATAGGCCATATTCTCTCTATACCTCTCATTTCCTTTTTTTTTTTTTGTCTACACCTCTACTTTATTTCCCTCTTTTTTTTCGTCTTTTTTTGCTTTTTTTTTTTTTTTTTTTTTTTTTTTTAATTTTTATTTTTT
>VUQK01013219.1:90794-109854 GCA_015106715.1 Bujurquina vittata | reverse complement strand
GCCTCAAGGTGCTTTGTATTGTAGGTAAAGACCCAACAATACTGCAGAGAAAACCCAACAGTCAAAACGACTCCCTATGAGCACTTGGCGACGGTAGGAAGGAAAAACTCCCTTTTAACAGGAAGAAACCTCCAGCAGAACCAGGCTCAGGGAGGGGCAGTCATCTGCCATGACCGGTTGGGGCTGATGGGAGAGAGAGAGGACAAAAGACATGCTGTGGAAGAGAGACAGAGATTAATAATAACTATTGATTAAACACAGAGTGAAGTATAAATAGAGTAAAAAGGTAAGTAAAAAAAAAAGTGCATTATGTAAACCCTCCCAGCAGCCTAGGCCTACATGGCATAACTGAGGGATGGTTCAGGGTCACCTGATCCAGCCCTATCTATAAGCTTGATCAAAAAAGAAAGTTTTATCTAAACTGGGAGCTGGTTCCAGAGAAGCGAGGCCTGGAAGCTGAAGGCTCTGCCTCCCATTCTACTCTTAAGTATTCTAGGAACCACAAGTTGTCATATCAAAGTTGATAGGAAGACAAAAAATAGGAAAATGGGTGGAGGGAAAGGAGCATGTGATCCATCAGCTTGAGAGGAGAAACACACTGCAATGAAAAAAAAAATCAAGAAAGAAAAACAGATTTGCCAGCATCTGTGGGATAGTGCCAAGAAATTAGATTGTAATGTATGACATACAGCAATGATAAAAGTCATTTTTTATAAAAGATAAGACAATTTAAGATAAGATTTGAGATCATTACTGGAGTAGCATGGTGGTGGTGGTGGTGGTGGTGGTGGTGGAAGAGGTGATTTGGGCTTGTTTGCAGCCACAGGATCTGGGCACCTTGCAGTCACTGAGTCAGCCGTGAACTCTTCTGTATATCAAAGTAATCTAGAGTTAAACGTGAGGCCATCTGTCTGATAGCTAATGCTTGGCCGAATCTGACCCATGCAACTGGACAATGATCCCAAGCTCAGCAGCAAATCTACAACAGAATGGCTGAAAAAGAAAAGAAGTAGGGTGCTGCAATGGCCCAAAGTCCAGAAATGCACATGATTGAAATGCTTTGGCAAGACCTTAACAGAGCTGTGCATAAACAAATGCCAGCAAATGTCAATGAACTGAAACCATCTTGTAAAGAAGAGTGGTCCAAAATTCCTCCACCAGAAGAGGACGGAGAAAGTCATATAGAAAATGATGACTTAAAATAATTGCTGCTAAAGGTGGCTCTACAAGTTATTGAAACATGGGGTGTACTTAGTTTTTCACAGGACTGCACAGTCCCATAAAAATTGTGAACTTTCTTTCTTTTATGACTGTAGTATTAACACACTGTAATATATTTCAAGTTATTAAAAAAATGAGCTCCTTGTAATACATATGTCTAAAAAAAAGACAGACTTATTATTTACATGACTTCTGTTGCGAGAATGATAGTAAGACCTAACCCAGAGTGTAGGAGCAACTTGAAGTTCAGTTGCCCAATGATACTTCAGACTAATCTCCCCATCTCCCCATTAACCTTTAAATTATTACAGATGTGCATGATTAGACATTGTTCTTTTTTACAGCTGTAACAATGGGTGAATTCCAGGGGCATGAGAGCCAAACAAACTTTATATATACTGTAGATGAAGTTCTCTCTGGCTATATGGATTTTTGTGCTGATGCCACTGCACATGATAAATAATGAAAGTGTTTTGCTGAAAAGAGGCACTGCCCACACTTTCACCTTTGGTAAGCAGTGACTAGGGGGGGGGGAACCCAGTCTGTATTAGTGATTGGAAAAATACACCACTCTGACTAAAGTAATCTTTTGCTTGCATCTAATACAAGCTGTTTAACATTTTAAAGTCATAGCTCATTTTAAGGTTAGACATAAAAAGCCACTGACCACACAGTTCTCTTCGACCTGCATTTTGATTAATAACTCATCACTGTGACTGGAACATTAAGACCCTGTGAAAAATAGGAAGATCTAAAAGGTTTCAGACAGATAAGTGTACACGTTGTGGCATGGTTAATGAGATATTAGGTTTGGGGGTGGTTAAGTAAGTGTGCATGTGTGTGTGTGTGTGTGTGTGTGTGTGTGTGTGTTTGTGTAAAACAATTCTGGCTCCGTGGAAATGTGGTAATAAATTAGTGAATTAGGAAACATTTCCCCTGCAAAGTGAACTAATGCCAACAGAGAGTTTCAGTGCAGTTCAAGCTAAATATGTGGAAGTTTAGCTGCATGGGCCAGACAGATGCAAGAGGTGTCCTTGTAATTCCGCTCTTAAATTTTTTGACTGGCAGACAGGATATTTTTTTTTATAGAGGGTTCATTCTCAGAGCACTGGGCTGCCCTTCCCCAAAATAGGGGGAAAAAAAAGAGAGAGAAAGATTTGCACGCTATTTTATTTGTGTTTGTCTTTGCTTTGGCTTCTTGTGAGGTGCATTTTACGACACTGGGTAAATTAATGTGTTTGTCATGCCTGCGGTTGAGCCTGTGAGGTCAGCGTGGATTCTGGATTTTGTTTTGAACACATGATTAGCAAATAAGCAAATGTTATGCTCTTGGCAAACAACAAAAAAATATATACTTTGTCTACTGGGTAGGCAGATTTATTTCAGGGAAATAAAAAGATAGCAAATGGCTGAATTTCAGGAAATGAAATGACAAAAGACAATCTAACCACCTACTCTTAATTTTACTGGAGAATGATCAAAACACGGTTAGCTAATCAGCGACAGATGATCTTAATGTGCAATCTGTATGATGTTAAACACTGCCGCCTTAAATGGTCCTATGCACTTTTTTAAAGATCAGTGAACCTTTCAACTTTAACAACCGAGCATGTTGTGAATTAGTGCCAGCATGCCAAATTGAACCACAAGACAGTCCGGTGCTGACCTTTGAACTTGACTATACACACCAGGTTGATGTTGGCACTCAATGTTCTTGTGTGCTGTGCTATGTCTGTGTGGGTGTTCATTCATCTTCCTGTGGTTGCTGTGAGGCTATTGGAGGCTGTCATGCAGACATGCATGGGAAAGGTTTGTCGTGGCCTGATGTGCATTTATTCATAGCAACACATGGTTAGCTTGGGTTTGTTTAGTTGCAGGACAAAGTTCAAGGGCCTGCAGCCAGCATTTAATTGGTAAACACAATCATGTTTTCAAAAACACATTTTATGGCTGTCATGGGGGCGGTAAGGAAAAAGAGACTGAAAGATATATATTTATTCGCACATTAGCTGTCACGGCATATTTTGTGCTTGCTATACAGTAAAAGTGCCAGAGGTTGTAAAGGAACAATTTTGATTAGTTACTCATGTTTAAATGAGCTTTTATATGGATTTGTACTCTGATTGTTACTTTAAATCATGGTTTTAAAACCTTCATGTCCATGCACACACACACACACACACACACACACACACACACACACATACACACACGCGCACATTACTATCTGTATGGCAATATTGTCAATACATAAGAACAACTTACCATGTAGCTAGAGCTTCCCACCTGCTTTTGAAAAGTTTATCTAGATGTTGACCTTTTTAGAAGGGAGGGTGGTCATGGGGAGGGGCAAGAGCCGGGAGACACACTCGCTAGCTATATGCATGCTAGGTGATACTCGCACTCATGTAACACACACAAACACTTCTTACTCTAACAGTCCTGAGGGATTAGTAATGGTTTCTTGGCAGTGAGCCAGGCTTCTAGCACCACTCATCATTGGGAACCCATATCGAGGGGATTTTTAGCTAACCTCCCAGTGTTTTTCTAGCACTGAACTCATATGTTTTCATCGTGACAGCACATGTTAAAAGAAGAGTGATCACTGTAATCATGGTAAAACATAAAGAATTCAAATGAAGACCAAATGTTTGTGTAGAAGTGGTTCTAAATTGCATGCACTGTATTTGTGATTTGTGCATTCATGCTGCTTTTATAACACTTCCACTAATGGTTTTATGGCCACCAGTCACCATGGCAGCACTGGAAGCCAAAAGAAGTGCACCCTGGGAGGACTATAAGAGTGTGTTGAGTGTCTTCAGGATTAGGACCACAGGGCTATTTTTCATTTTGCTTTTGGGCCACCAAACACGAGAGTAATGGGAAGCATTGCCTCCCCCAGAATCTAATCTCCCTTCAGCACTTGAGGCCATGCAGGAGAGTAGGAGGATAGTGTGGGTCTGGGCGTGAGTTCATGTGTCTATTTGTAAGCGAGTGAGTAAGGACCAGATGATGCATGCTAACAAGTGCAGCCATGGAATATTAATCACAGTCCTTAGTTTCAAGAGCGCTTTGGCTGAGGACTGTATCAGCATTCATGACACGTCCACACTTGAACAGCAGCACACTAACTACTACTTTAAGTCATTTTACTAGTTTGTTTTTAAGCCAGTCCAAAAGTAGTTCTTCTGGATTTGTTTTCTTAAATGGAAATTTGTCAACAAGGATTTTATTATCATATTTTTGTCCATTATGACTATTGCTTACATTCTCCTCAGAGTGGAGATTTTGAACACTGATAAAAAAACAACTAAAAAAACAAAACATTGATTTAAGCAGTAATTAAGCCCCTTTAAGCCTCGATCTAGGGCACCCTGCGTGGCAATTTGAGGTAGCTTATGTGTAGGCAGAGAAATAGGCGTAAACATGAAGAAATGTAAAGTCCATAGAACCTTCCATATACAAAGATGTTTCCCCAGTACACCACCTTCAGTAGATTTCCCATCAAACAATCTATACGTGACTAAAGTGTGGACTTTCAGCTTTAATTCATGGCAAAAAAAAAAAGTTTTGCCTCAACTGTTTTGGAATAAAAGGAAGCTTTTATCCCCATTCCGCCAATTTCAGTGGCTCAAAAATAATTGGACAAGCAGTTTCATGGTCAGGTGAGGCCTGTGCCCTTGTTATTTCATGACAGATGAAGTAGACATAATATTGGAAGTTGATAAAAAATGTTGACTTTATATTTTATAGCTTTTTGAAAATTGATGCCCAAAAAGATTAAAGTAAGGGAGGCCATCATTAGGCTGAAAAATCAAATAAACCTAAAAAAAGAGGTAGCCAAAATTTCAGATGTGCCCAAATCAATAATCTGGTAAATTCTTGAAATGAAAGGAATGCACTGGCCAGCTCAGCAATACCAAAAGACATGAAAGACCAGAGATGACAGCTAAAGTGCATGATGATCAAATTATTTCCATAATTAGGAAAAATGGCTTCACAGATCTATTCAGATCAAGAACACTCTTGAGGTATATCATCATTATTGTGAATGGAAATAAAGAGGGTTTACAACAATGTCCAAACCACTGGCTACATTCAAGAACAAGAAGGTCAGATGAGATGTTCCTAGAAAACATCTAAAAGAGTTTGAACGGGTCTGTAAAATCCTTTGGACATATCAAACTAAGATTAACTTGTACCAGAATGATGGGAAGAGAAAAAAATGAAGGAGAGAAACAGCTCCTGATACAAAGCATCCCACATCATCTGTCAACCATGGCAGCGTTATGATAATGAACCTTAAAAAAGAGATTAAAAACGTGTGTATACGTTGGAATGGCAAGACCACTAAAATCCGAACAACTTTTCCAACCTGCAGGGACTGTAGGAACAGCTCTTTTTAGATTGTTACTTTTCATAATGGGCCACCATATTATTCCTGGCATGTATTCTTGTTATGGAACGATATTACAGATATTATCTTGGCAGTCATAGTGAGGAAAGATGAACTACCAAGTATACCATTATTTATAAACACATATTCCTTTCAGAGATGACAGGGGTATTTGGAACTGTATTTATACCTAAATGTCATTTTTTTTAATACATTATCCAAGACTTAAGCTGCAGTCCACTTCATTCTCTTTTACTCTCTGACACCATTAGTATTTTAACAGTCTGACTAAAAAGTTTCTAAACAGTGACACTGACTAATTGCCACCAGGTCAAACAATGTTGGTAATTGTTTCCCAGAGTAATTTTGAAAAAGGTGTGCACCCCGGTACTGTAGAAGTATCAGTCTGTCTATGCCCATTAGTCTTCAGACTTCTCTAAAAATTAGTGTCAAGTTCAGCAATAGATTGTGAACACACTGAAATGACTATAGACAGCATTCTGTTAGAGAGGTGTTGACATTAAACAATTTGCATGTTGAGAAAATTACAGGAATTAGATATTTTATATAAATTGCTCCCATTTACATAATTGTCATGTCCAGATTGTTGCCAGATAAGTGGTTTTAAATGTTATGTGCGGAAAACATATACAAACACACTGATCCTCAGGTATAGCTGTCAATGTGAAGATTGACATGTCTGCTGAAAGTGTCAGTACAGCTTGATGTGTTGAACTTACTAAGCATTGAACTTATTAATCAATGTCTTTTGGGGCTTGATCCTTTCAGTTTTGTGTTTCAGCTTTGAAGAAACCAAATTCTGTCAATGGGCTTTATGCAGAATTAATACCTGCATGTCAGTTAAAACACATTTTGTTGAATTTTTTGTACTTCAGACTCAGAATTGTGTAATATTTTATGTCTACAGTTGTAAAACCTGCACAGGCAGTCTTGCATTTACAACGGGTCAATAAACTATGAGGCTTCTGGACTTGAATCAAACCCTGTATGAGAGTTATGAAGAGCGGTTTTACATTTTACTCAAATTCTTTACATGTTTGTCTGAAAAAGTTGTAAAATTAAGTTCTGTTGCAGTGAATGGGTTTTGGCCTTACGCTGGTACTTAATATTGCAAAGCACCATGTTTTGTCATGTGGTGCAACCTGAGAAACAAATCAGTTCTGGCAGAACAGCGCATGCCACTTCATTAGTTACATATTGCTATTACTGGGTTGGACCCACTTTTTGCCTTCAGTACTGCCTTAATTCTTTCTTGCCAAGGTTCAACAAGGTGCTGGAATCATTCCTCAGAGGTTTTGGTACATATTGGCATGGTAGAATCACACAGTTGCTGCAGATTTTTGGGCTTCACATCCAATGATGTGATTCTCCCATTCCATCACAAGTGTTCTATTGCTTTGTGATGTGTGTTATCCTTCAGAAAGCAGCCATCAGAACATAGGTACACTGTGGTCACTGAGATATGGATATGGTCAGCAACAATACTCAGGTAGGCTTGGTGTTTCTCGTGTGGGCTATGGCATTTAAACAATGCACATCTGGAACTAAAAGGCCCAGACTGTGCCAAGAAAATATCTCCCACACATTACACCACCAGCAGCAGCCTGGATTGTTGATACAAGTCAGGATGGAACCATTCTGACCCCACCATCCAAATGTCAAAGCATAAATCAAGATCTATCAGACCAGGCAATGTTGTTCCAATCTTCTATTGTCCAAATTTAGTGGGCTCGTGCAAATTGCAGCTTCAGTTTCCTGTTCCTTGCTGACAAGATTTGCACCTGGTGTGGTCTTCTGCTGGTGTAGCTCATCTGCTTCAAGGTTCAGCGTGTTGTGTAAATCAGAGATGCTCTTCTGCATACTTGTAAGTGGTTATTTGAGTTGATATTGCATTCATGTCAGCTTGAACCAGGTAGATCATTCTCCACTAACCTGCGACATCAGTGAGACATTTTTGCCGAGAGAACTGCTACTCACTGGATATTTTCTTTTCTCTTTTTTTTTTTGGACCATTCTCTATCAATTCTACATATGGTGGCGTGGGGAAATCATAAGAGATCAACAAATGGTTTTTGCAGCTAGCAGTGACATTAAAACACAAGTGCAATCTCACATATAAAAGAATACATTTTAAAAAAATCCCCTCCTGTTCATCTCGTGTATAATGCCGTACTGTACTTAGTTGCAGCTGGAGTTATCTTCTTTTTTGATATTGTACTTATTTTTACGAGATATATACGGTATTTGTTCATGATTTGGCTGCTGTGATGATAATTTCCCAAGTTTTGGGATAAATAAAGTACATCTTATCTTTTTTATACTGGTAAGTAAATAGTTGATTGAACACAAGTGTGTCAGAAAATTGGAAAAAACAAAACAGATTGAAACGGATGAAATAATAGATATAACACAAAATGAGTAACTTTAAAATCAGGAACTAAACCTAAAAATCTAAAACCTAGAGAGTTTGCAGGATGTACAGACTTCAGGTTTTAAAAACGGAAGCAAATTGACAAGAAAAAAAATGTTTTGAAGAACTCGCAATGCATAAAACCTGTAACACGGTTTCATATCTAGACATACTTGTTGTTAACACCCATACACATTCTTTTTCCTCATATTAAGAGCCATCAAAGACATTAATGCTTTTATATAACAATATAAATGCACCAAGGAAATATCAGTGGTGGACCCAGTTGAATCATCAATGCTGTTGTGTCACTGTTAAAGGCTGATGGATGTCAGTGCTGACATTTCCTCAGGTATACAGTATGGAACAAACTTTGCCCAAGGAAGGAAGGCATACAAAACTCAGCTACCACTTTCTAGTGTGTGGCTCTTCCAGTCAGGTGGACTGAGTGGTTACCTGGAAAACAGAGGCGCACAGTGCACAAAAACACACATGCACACACACGAACACAGACATGCACTTCATGCTTAATGGTTTCTGTGGAAAGCGGCCAAACTCACTGAAGATCTTCCCCTCTTCTCTTCTGTATTCCATCTATCCCTCCCACTTTCTTGCCCCTTTCATTCTCTTCTCTCCCATCTCTCTCCATCCCTCTCTCCCTCTCCTTCTAAGAGCATATGCCCTTAAACACTCCCTCCTCCCCACTAGTTCCTTATGAAAGACACAATCCAACACAGAGAAAGTGGAGATGTGAGATGCTTGTGAAATCACAGTCTGTCACAGTATATATCGCGCCCCACACAGAACAGGCCTGGAGACACAATACCACATTATCATCCTTCCTGTTTCATAAAAGCACTTCAAGAGACTTCCGTTTTATTTCTTAGAGTTTCCCTTTCTGATTTAAACACAGAGGTCATGAGTAGGGCCATTGCAACAGTCTTACACAAAAAGCAGATGGGTGCTGGTCGGGAATGTAAGGGGGTTTCTTTAAATTGATAAAAGTTGGTCTTTGGCCATTCTACCCACGCATCAGCTGGATCAGTATTTTATTATGCTCCTTTTTTGTTTTCTGCAAAGTTATGTTTTAAGATGCAGAAGATAACATACAGAGATGTGGTGGATGTGTGATCGAACATACCAATACTGGCCTTAGTGGTGCAGATGAGTATTTAAATTAGTAGAATAATGTCAGTATTTCCACCAGGCTCAGTATCAGTGCAAAATGTTTTACTCATTTAAAGCTCTGCTAAGGGTAGAGTCTTTACCTTACAATATAAAGTGCCTTGAGGCGACTGTTTGTTGTGATTTGGCGCTATATAAATAAAATTGAATTGGATTGAATTGAATTAAGAGCTTTTCAAGCATAGCATAATATCGAGCGAGAACAGAAGCAACTCCACAGCAGTATACACTGATTCCCCAAGCAGATATTGTAGCGAAACCTTTAATCAACCATGAATGAAAAAGTCTGAATCATCAGATATTATCTTTCTCCGCTAAAGAAGGGATTGTTACAGACACATGTTTTTGATGCTTGATTGTGCCTCTAATGCAACAAAACATGATTAGAGCCTAGGTTTATTTAAAAATAATTAGATTATATTTAAAACATTCAGTTTTTATTGTTTACAAAAGACAGGAAGATTTTCATTACGACCCAATTTTATTTTATTTATTTTTTGTTTGTTTCAGTGATCTTTCATTTGATGCCTACATACAATGTAGCCAACTTACAAAACGTCAGCGGTGGAACTGTGATGACTAAGAAACAATAGCAGTGTTTCAGATTACTTGGTCAAGTTAGGGTTTTTCTAACCTTGGTGTACATTGGCAGATACCCCATAATAAAAAAAAAAAATTAAAGGTTGTGTTTATTTACTTGCACTGGAGTCAAGAATGTAAAGTCCATGACATGTAGCATGCTTTTTTCAGAGAGCTCAACTACACGAGCAGCTGTGGATGACTCAGGATAAACTGAATTGGTTGGGTAATTGGTTCTGGATCAAGAACCAAGCGGAAGGTCAGCAACATGGAACATTTGTTTTCTTCATAGTAATACATGGATTTTGCCTTTTGTAACAGTTTGGCCAAACTCAATGCAAAGAGGCCATATTATAGAGCCTTTGATGACATTATTAAAAAAAATTTAAAAAGAGCTTTAATTTTTAATGCTGCAACACATTCTTTCTCCAGATGTCTGTTGTTTTGGCTGCACAGAGTTGCTGCATGTTAGTGCACCATTCCCCCTATATATTGCAGAACACTCCAGTTATTCAATGTGTGGAGTTTTCTGTCCTGAGCTTTCCTATATAAAATTCAAGCAGTTATGCAGTTGGTCTTCCAAGTCTTAGAATATTTTTTGATCAACCAATATCTGGTGCTTTGACCTCTGCAGTTGTTTTCAGTACCCTTTGGATCTTTGTCATGCCTTGACTATTGAATATTTCAGAAGCAGAGCTTTTAATATTCAAGGGCCTTTTATTTTTAAAATTAAACCTTTAACAATCCTGGAATTTTTTTTGGCAAAAGTACTAGGGCTCAGATACGGTTTAAGCAGATTCTCTATGCCATTCCTGTTTTTAACTTCCTGCTCTCTGACAGAGCCATGCCCAATGTATTCCTGCTGAGGATCTTTGATGGATGGCTGCTGTCTTGATGTTGCCTGATTCTTATTCTGGGAGGCTGTTGTGGTCTTAGATCCACCAGCCACTTGGCATTTGTGTGACACCTCCTTTTTGCAGATGTTCTTATAGTGATGTTTGTAAGACTAATTAATTCTGGGACTGTGTTTGTAAAAATTAGACACAACATGAAGTTACAGTTCTACCAGCTACAATCAGCTGGAAGACAGCACAAACAAATTTGGGCTTCAAACGGCCCAAAGTTTCAATTTAAGAAAATTAAAAATGCATAGTCTAGTTTTACCTTATGTATCAACATATTTTTCTCCTTTGTTTTATCTTATATGTTGTGTATTATTATTTTTATTATTATTATTTTTATTATTGCTCCTTTGTCCTCTAATTCCTGGATGGATTTTTAAAAATAATGCAGTGATTTAATAACTATTTTTAATTCGCTTTTGTTAACGTGTTCAGGTTATTGTGAAGGAAGTCACCTGAAACACTTACATTAGAAAAATAGAACATTTATTATATTATTGTTTTAATTATTGCAACCAATAAGTGAGAATGCTTTAATAAGAATGCTTTGTGTAAGTGAATAGTGGGATCCTGAATTGCATTGTTCATTTCAGAGGAAAACAACAAATCTGGTCTTCATAATTCTAGGTTTCTATCTAATCTAATCTAATCTAATCTAATCTAATCTAATCTAATCTAATCTAATCTAATCTAATCTAATCTAATCTAATCTAATCTAATCTAATTTAGCTTTATTAAATCATTGTGTCAGTCAAAGCAGTAGTGATAAAAACTAATTTAAACACCTTCCCTTCCGAGGTTCAGCTAAATGTAGTCTGCCAGCTCGGAGGTACTGTACAAGCAATATGGCTCAGGACTATGTCTTGGTCAGGTCATGGTGCTATATATATATATATATATATATATATATATATATATATATATATATATATATATATATATATATATATATATATATATATATATATATATATTTATTTATTTTTTTGTTTTACCAACCTGTGTAAAGTGGACAGTTTGCCACCCCCCACGCACCACCCCACCTCTTCATGGAGCTCCAGAACCCCAACAACATATAGGATTAATGCATATAATAAAGCATGTGGCTGAATGGGTTTTGTATAGAGCAGAAAGGAGGTAATGCTCTGTGTTTTCTAAATGGGGGAGCAGAGGGCCTTTCAGAGGGAAAACATGCTGATTACTGTATTGTAAAATGGCTTTTGATTCCCCTTGCCTGCTTTAATCCCAGGACACAACAGTGGCCTTGTCTCCCACCAATTCCAATTGAGACTCTAAGAAGACTTGCATTACCAGCAAGCAGGGTTTAATTGTGAACTCACTCAGTTATTAAAGAAGCCAGGGCCTACTGAATTGGAGACTGGTGGGCCAGTGCTTCACTGCTTTTGACTATTATGGCTCTTTCTTTCTAGACTGTGGTTCGCAGTTTGTTGTTTGCTGTGCATAGGCCCTGGATGAATACAGGCTCCTCACTATAGAAATCTTTCTTTTTCTTCCTCTAAGTTTTTCCTCCTCTTCTACTACTGGCTTCTAGGGAACGCAATTATAGTGTGGAATTTTATGGGAGGATAGAGCAGTAGTGGGGAGTGGAGGGTGAGCAGGCCAGCAAGGCTATTATCTGTCACATAGGGTTGAATGTCCCCCCTCGCCCTCCCAGCAAACACAAAAGGAGTGGTCAGAGCCGAACTGGAGAGCGGCCCCATCTTAAGAATGGAAACGATCAGGGGTGGCTGGTTCCTGCTGGCTTTATGCCTGAGGATGTTCGCCTTGCAAAAATGTTTGGTCTCACTAATAACATACTTCAAAACTCCTATCTGAATATATATATATATATGAAGAATGGGCAATTGTCTGCAGATAATAAATAAACAACTTTTACCAGTTTTACCATAAATGATAAAATCTTTTAATTTAAGTCTACACTCTTGATGATACTGCTGATTGTTTTGATTTGTAATAAATACTGCTTACTTGGATTTGTAATAGATTTGTAATACATTATTTATTATAAATTAGTAATTTGTAATTTTTGCACTATCTTGTTGGTTGTTTTGTTTTTGGCTTGGAGTTGGCATTTCCAAATCGACAAATTAAAATATATGTGGGGTAAAAAGTTTAAGAAACTCTAAAAACTTTAAAGAAATAAGGACAGTTCAAGAATGCTTTATTCAATAAATCTGGAAATAGCTTATAGAAATGGTCAGGTTGGATTATTAAGCCAGTAAAAGTAACATGAGATGCATTTCACACTCAACAATAAGTAGGGACTGTATGTGATGTTCAAACATTTCAGAAAGAGAGTAAAACAGAACTCCCATCCAGCTCTGTGTTTTACCACAACATTCCTTCCCATCCGTCCACCTAGTTCTCCATCGGACAATGGTGGATTGAGGACACCCTGAGCAGGCCAGCCTCTCTGGGGCCTTTGCGCTGTTTGTCAGTATGGGTAAATAGAAGTTCTTTAATATCCGCCAGGGAGTTGAGAGGTGGGAGTGCGGTCAGAGTATGGAGCTCACTGAACTGGCAGCCATGCAGGCCATTGTTGCTGTTTGTTAACAGGTGTGTGTGCTTAAATGGGAGCCTTTCAGTGGAGCTGCTACACGAACCCGTGGGGCCCGAGCACCTCTCACCCCCTCACAGTGTTCTCATCAATGACAGCTTTTCAGCAGCCTGGGGAAAAGGAGGAGGAGGAAAGGAGGATGATGAGGCTGGCTGAGAGATTAAAAGTGAGAGGACAGACTGCACTACAGTGCATGAGGTTTAGAAGGTGCATTGCAATCTGGAAACCTGAATTTCAAGTTACTTGGGAGGACTGGAAACACAGAGATTTCCTTTTTGCATATACATAATACGCTGATGCAATAGTTCATTATGGAAAATTTATGTACTCTGGGTTATTTCCGTAAGAGATACATGGCTGTATTTTAAATACAGATCTGAACTTGGACCATTAGCATAAAGCCAAGCCTTATAAAAAGATTTTTTTTAATTTCCACATTTTTATGCAAAAAAAAAAAATGCAGGGTCATGTGATTTGGACACATGATAAAAATGCTCTTAGCAACCGAGTCCTTGCTTGAGTCTTTTCCAGCTATACACGCTCTTTTCTTTCCTCGCATTTCCTTTCTATCTGTATTGTATGCCGCTACATAAATAAAAGCAAAATGTCACAAATAAATCTTAAACTTATCTCTTTCTAGGAGGGAACAGATTTCTAAAAATGTTACCTGACCTGCAAGATCTATTTACAAAGGATTTCTTTGGGTCTTTTACACTGCTCTTCTGTTGACACTGCAAAACTGTTTTACAGTCGGTTGGCCATCACATTTTCCTTCCCATGTCACCCCTGTCTGTGACACACCAAGGCCCAAGAAAAAAAGGTCAAGTCTTACGCATTTTCACCACGCGTGTATCAGGAAAAATCGTTATCCTGCGGCTGTGGAAGTCTAAAAACAGAGGGCAATGAGTCCCCCCCGCTATATTGGGTTGTGTGCTAAGGATTACTGCACTAAGAGTAAAAGAGAGCGCAAGAGAGAGAGAGAGAGAAGGAAGGCTGTATGAATGATAACCTAGCCACACTGCTCCATGGATCTCTGCCTTGTTAATAGTTTCCACCCTGGGCAAGTGAGGAGGAGACAGTGAGAAAAAGAAGGGAAATGAAGAGAGAGAGAGAAAAGAGGGGAAGCAGTGGAAGATGCTTCCTGTGTGGCTGGATGGGTTCTGGCCACACCACGGAGAAGGAACCTGCCTTGGGCACTGTGGAACAACTGATGAAAGCTGCACTTTCCTGCTATTGCAAATAAAAATAGATTTATTGTCTTGTCAACATACAGCAGCTATTTGGCTTTATTAGTTAATATGATTATGATAATTTCTTCAAGAGAGCATGCTGAAAAAGCATTATTTTTTTGCACGGGGAAGAAAGTTCTTTCTGACTAACACATTTCTTTCAAGCATTATATTTGGACTGGCAACTTGACCTAATGTTTGTTTTTTCTTCATTTTCAGTTGGACCACACTACTTCAGACTGGTTTGGTCTGGCCTAGTCTGAGTAAACCTGATTGGTTTCCAGGTTCTGTATCTCACCACATGTCAATATAAGCCCAGTCTTTCAACGTGGCCCAAGGAACGTCCAATTCCTCTTCAAAGTCAACTTCATATGTGGAAATATATCCACAAATATTCTGTTAGACGCTCAAATGTGCTAACAGATTAGAAATAGATGACAGATTATTTTGTGGAGTCTCAGCATCATGCTTTGCAAGTTCTGAGCCCTCAGCTGTGCTGATGAGATGGTGAGATCCGTTTGCTTTTTTTGCTGCTCAGATGTAATGTATAGAACTGATCTACAATGACATTGATAGGTAGCTGTACAAGGGGATTATATTAGATATGAATTTATTTAATTTTAACACATTCAGTTTTCTGCCCATCCAGCCTGTGGTGCCAGGAAGCAAAAATGATTCTTGGAACCAAGTGCTTCTATCGCCCGGTGGTGAAATATGATTTTGGTACCCATGAACAAGACAAAAACAAACTGAGGCCTGCAGCTCCCAAGTCACCACAGGCCTTGGCATTGTCAGGCTTCAGCGGTATAGCAGCAGTATACAGTAAGAGGCAGTTATGTAGTGCGGATTATACATGTCGGTGGAGCCCCGCTGATATGACGGGTTAAGGGAGCAGTCCACTCTGTCCCTTTGGGAGATCCTTACTCCAGGAAAAACTCAAGTATAGCGATGTTTTCCTCTATAGGGTAGAGGAGCAGCGACATTTTAAATGCTTTAAGCATAAATAGAGAAAGGTTTATTTAGGGAGAGTCCAGAAAAGAGTCCCCCATGCTTGACTTCCAAACCACACACGTCTTTAATCCTAAACTACATTCTAAACTAAATTGTGGAGGAAAGAATATGATTAAATATTCTCCATACTGCACTGCACATAATTCTAAATGTATAGATATAACTATATCTAGGCATTGGAATTGGTCTGAATAATATGTCTTCTCATTGTTTAATAGTAATATTTGTTTATTTTGTTTATTTGTGTGATAATTTCATTCCAGCTGAGAACTGTATTCTGCCTGAATTTCATTAACTGATAAATTATTGCATTTCTTTGCATGTTATTAAAGTGTCAATAATCAATAATATTTTACTAAAAATTGAGAAAATTATTACGTCTAATGTGAAATGTGCTGCCCATGGTTATTAACTCACAGCTATGGTTGGGTACCAAACACGATACTTTTTAGGGTACTGACTGACTTACACTGGAACCACCGAGTACCAATTCACACTAAATAAACAATTGCCAAATTTCAGTACCAGAGCACATCTGGGTGGGATGACAGCAAGTGAGACAATCTGCTGTCACCCCTGCGACATGTTGGAGCACATCACGTGGCGATGGTGGCAAACCAAAAGCAGTCTCAGGTGTGGTTGCACTCAAAATTCAACTGTCTCTCCAACTCTGCTCTGTCCAACATTTAGTGCAAAATGGAAAGCTGGCCAGGGTGCACATCTAAACTGAGAAAACAACTGGTCAAAGACCAAATATGTTTAAGAGCTGAAGAGTTTACCGTATTTGAAAGCTACATTCACCAAAGAACCTGCAGCCAAATATTAGCATGTTTGTCACCAATGTGTAAGAAGCTGGATCCATGGATGAGACATGGATGGAGACATAGACAGCTTCCCTCACATCTTCTTTAGGTAATCAGGTCGTTGGATAAGGTGTTGTCAGAGAAACAGGGGCTTTTGTGTTCCCACTATGTTGGTTGATGTTTTAGCATTTTGCACTGAGCTTTCATATTTATGGTCAACAACCACATTATGTGAGACATTTAGTCTGAAATCTTAGTGTGTAACTGTAACAATGCGAGTCAAATATTACTGTTTAATACTGTAGTATGCAAACACTTGTACAGTAATGTCAACATCACAGACTTTATTAAACAGTAACCAAGGCAGCTGGTGTGGTGTGTAAAATGTAAATAAGCAACAAAATGTTTCAATTAATACGGATGAACTTATTATGTAAGAGAAATTGTGAGTTAGTTATTTCAAAATGAGGTGGGTACCGGAACCAAATTCCAGGCACCAGTACTGGTTCAAATATAAAAGTTACACAGTGCTACTTATCCCCACTTATGTCACTGGCTTTATTTTACTGCTTTTGTTAGCATAATTTCCAAATGTATCATTGTTTTCATAAAAAAAAACAAGTAAAGAAAATATTAAATGATGAACTAATATGTCAATATTCAACCTATTTTGCAGGAAACACATCTTGAAATGAATAATAACTATTGCACAATGTGTGCTGAATTGATAAATTAACCCTCTGTTTGTTAAGACTTTAAGTAAACCTAGTTTTTAGGGCTATAATGAGTATAATGAGTTCTAAGCTACTCCCTTTAGGGGTCACCACAGCAGATCATTTGCCTCCATCTCCCCCTATCCCTAGCATCCACCCCTATCACACCAACCCTTTGCATGTCCTGTGTCACAAACCTCCTCTGATGCCTTCTTCTTTCCCTCCTGCCTGGCAGCTCCATATTTAGCATCCCTCCTCTGTACACGTCCAAACCATCTCAGCCTTGCCTCTCTTACTTTGTATACAAGGTGCTCGCTCACTCCCAATGAAAATCCTAACATCTCCAACTCTACCACCTCCAACTCAGCATCCTGTCTTTTTTGTTAGTGCCACCATCTCCACAATGCAACACATGATCAATATCACTGTCAGTCACTTTTAATTTCACACAGTATGTTAACTCACTTTCCAACTGGATAAAGGTTCTATTTCTTAGGAAAGACAAGTCACATTATTTTTAAATTAGTCACATATCATTTGTCAGTCGGCAAATCATTTGAAAAGAATGATGCTGTGACACAGATTTGTTGGCCAGAGTAGCGACATGGAAGGGGGTCATAGAAACCTTGCAGTGACCCCTATGATTGGTTTCCATGTGTGTCCCAAGCCTTCATCTGGGAAAAATGTGTAACAATTGTGATTCTGAAAAACCAGTCTTTGAACTGCATTTTGCTCTGATGCGGATGCTGAAAATGAGTAGAGCTTTTCCAAAAAAGATGTGCACTTGAGAAGTTAACAGGAATGCAGACTGACAGTCTTTGGGTTTTTTTTGTGTGCTTTTAGAGCATCTGTCTTCCTGCTCTGGCTCAAAGAGACAAGCTGGAGGAAGCATTTTGCTACCCTCCAAGGCCTTGAATGTGGGGAGTAAATCATCCGCACATTGCGTGAGACCAGACTGTTGTTCACTAGTGTCTGTGACAGGACTCATCAGCACAGCATTAATTAGGGATAAATACAAAGCATAAACAATAAACATCTAACCACAAAAGCCACAATTACCTCCCATACCATTTCAGGGCTTTGCCAAAAAAAGTTAATATAATAATCTTTTCAAGATTAGTTTCCTCCCACATAGCCAGAGAACCCAGCTAAGTGAAATATATTATTCAGCTTATATTAGTTAAAAGATGACATTTCACAGAATCGAGCAAGCCAGTTTTAGATTGTGTTTTGCTGGGCCTCACTACAGATGCGCATGTTGGCACAATGTGTTATTTCTGAAATAACCTTTTCTTGAGTGTTGTGGATCTGGACTTGTGTCTGAATTGTGTTTTGTTTAACCCATATACAGTGTTTTCTGTTAGTTCAGCTCTTCACACAAATACCAAGATGGCAGAGGTCACAACAGTTAGACAGGACTTCACAGGCTGCCATCCTGCTGTGTTCTACTTCTATCTCACTAGCAAACCAATGTGCATTGCTCTAAATAACATCAGATTGCCATATCTGTGACTGGCTGAAGATGTGTGGGCATGTCATTGAACAAAAAAACGTCCTTTTAGTGCTGGGAATTCAATAATAATGTGAGATATGAGAGCCTTTAACATAACAGCATAAAGCTAGCTTGTCAAAATGCTGTATACATCGAAATATCTACTGCCTTTATAGGGCTTTTCTTTTTTATTGCCCACTTTAAAATATTGGTAAGAAAAATAATCAAAAAGAAATTAAAAGTAACAAACTTTGATGAAAATGGCCAGATCCTAAAATTGTTACAATTTTAATCACATTTTAACAGGGTAACCTGAAACCGTAAGCTATTGCAATTCAAAAGTAACATTTCCAACACTCTTTATGGAGAACTGTGTTTAAATAGTTCTGCCTGAGTGTGTGTGTATGTGTGTGTGTTGGGGGGGGGGGGGGGTTGAGGGGGGGTAAGGGGGGGGGGGGAGAGGAGGGGGTGGGGGGGGGGACAGCTGTAAGGGAAAAACTCACTAAGTAAAATACCCCTC
>VUQK01013219.1:57146-70698 GCA_015106715.1 Bujurquina vittata | reverse complement strand
TGTGTGCGTGCGTGCTTGCGTGTGTGTGTGTGTGTGTGTGTGTGTGTGTGTGTGTGTGTGCGTGTGTGTGTGTGTGTTTTGTTTTTTTTTTACAATTTTGGTTTGTTTTTTTCATCAATCAGTAGTAATAGTAATAGTGATAGTAATAATCAACAAAGCTCCTCCCCCCCTTAAACATGAACAAAATCCAGATGTAACTTCAAAAAATTCAGTTTACATATAGTGATGTATGCACCTCCATTGGGCAAAATGCAGATGCACTGCTTGGATCGGTGTTGGATTTCCTGTATTTCGTCAAACCAACATTCCCAGTTTAGCTAATTAATTCAGCCGATGCTGAATAATGATGGAAGTAGCACACAGAAATGAATGTGTTTTATGGACTAAAAATTTTTTAGCAAGACTAAAAATAAAGCGTCAGAAACTGGACGCTCGGACTCCTATCTAATACCTATACAATCTACCTGACACTCATGGAGTGCGTGCATTGTCAAATAAACTGAGGTATGCTCAGACCGCTGCATCCATAATAAGTTTTTACACTGTAAAAAAGAAACATTTTGGCTTTTCCTTCAGTCTCAACAAAAAGGAATTTGACACATCCTCGTAGCATTTGAATTTCCAAGTTTCAGAGAGAGAAAAGTAATAGTGCCAACTCCAACCCAGAGAGCTGCCAGTACCCTGGCATGCAGCATAGACCCTATCAGTCCGCTGTGTTAACACTAGCTTTGTTGGCCTGCTTTCACACCCTGAATAGATGCAGTCAAATGGCAGTGACATGTTTTGGTATTGTGCAGACAACTGCAATAATATCCTGTTCCTGACTTTACACTTCATAATTCCATGAAAGGAACTGGAAAAGATAAATGGCAGTCCTCCATCTGGCAACCACTGCGGCAGGCTCCATTTTCCCAGTGAACATTATACAGCTGAAGTTATTAATTAGATCCAGTTTTCAATTTAATATTGTCTTTTCTCTTTTAATCACCTCCCACACTCTCTCTGTCTTTCTTATGTTCGTTAACATTCATGATGAAGTTTGGCAGCATGTTCTCTATGAAATAAGCTGCTGATCAATTGACTGATCACAGTTCTCTGTCACATGTTTGTGTGACTTTGAGCTCTTTATCTGGGACTGTTTGTGTTTTCAAAGGAACACATTAGCACACCCATCCCTGCATCTATGGACGAACATGTGTTTGTCATTAAATCCATTCATGGAAAGTTTGGCGGAAAATTACGCCCTGTTATCGGCGACTTAAAGAATAAATAATAATTCTTCTTTGTAATTACTCCCATAGTGCAGCCAGCTGTATTTAGTTGCTCCAGACATCATTTATATCATGATAAGACTGTATTCATCAAACTATTGCTGACATGTGAAGCAGCATTGCTGCAACACAGTTGGGATCTGCAAAAACAAGTTTAATCCAATTATGTAGCCTTCTTTGTTTAGAGTTAAGTGTGCTCTGTTTGTGATGGACGTTTACAATGAACAAATAATATGTTTTTACTTCAATATTTTTCCAAACAAGCTTGGTTACATTTCTTGCTTCCTTTTTGTTACATTTGTTAAAAAAAACAACTCATTGCCAATGAGATTTAGTTTTGCACCCAAAATACATGAAACAAAGAATAAAGGCCTATTTCTTTACCTTTCTGCCTGCCTCATTGTTGTGCAAGTTCATCAGACGACGTGGAGTCTTTTTAATCTCACGGGCATCCACAAAACGCCGAGAGAACTCAATGCCGTACTTGATATCAGCCGAGCATCCTCCCCATTTCCAGCCTTCTTCCTGATTATAATAACCTTGCTTCTCCCTGTCACATCCACACTGACTCAGATTGCCTTGGCTGCATGCTGCTGTGATAGCGTGGGCCACCCCAGCTGCCGTGATGGCGTAGGTAAAAGCTGCTTCCCGGCTGCCTGAAAGAGAATAAAGATATTGTTTGAGAAATACTTAAATGAAATCAGATTTTAACAGCTTGAGAAAAGTGCCAATAATCTCAAATTGTAATTACAAATATTTTTAGTATTTCTCAAAAAAGTACAATAGCAATCAAACACAAAGCCATCCAATGAAAAGGAAACTTTTAGCACTCCTCTCCACTAGGTATTGCACAGGGAAGAGAATTTGATTTTGAAAATGCCACAGATATTCCAAAATCTTTACCATCACCTTGATAAGCCACCATTTTGCATTCCTCTCATAAACAGCTTCCATTCTGTACCTTGGTAGAAATGTGGTCATACTTCCCACCACAAATTCCTTGGGCCTAGCCTGCAAGAGTGCAGTGTTGGAATTCCAGTGTGGGGAGAGCTGGTGTAGGTGCTGTCCAAAGTGCTGAATTCCTCTACAGGAGCACCTTGTACTTTTGCCCACACTGCACACAGTTGGGGTCTGCAGGTCTTCTTGCCTCTGATACTGATCACTGACAAGAAAGGAAGCACCGTGGTACCTAAAGCAGATAGTACCAAGTCTTCAAAAGATAAGAGAAGCAGCTAAACCTGAGAGAGTTCATTTGACCTGTGTATCATAGTCTGCACTCCAGTCTGAAAAGGCTTTGAAGACAATACATGCTCACTGGACATGAATGCAGTCAAACTGAAGGTTCACGTTTTTCTTTATGCACTGAAAAGTTCTCTATTTAAGCTTATGTCACTGGAAAAAATATAATGTGCACTGTCATTGGTCGAAAGCAAGCAATAGGGTCACGGTTATGGAAAAAATTACAGAATAAATAGTATAAAAAAATAATATTTGAAAAATATTTTGTTTTTCCAATAAGAAGGATAACAGAAACAAAGAGACAATGGCAATGGAAAAATGCTTAGGCCTCCCATCTGAGAAGCTGGAACCAGCAAATGTTGGACAGTTCTCATTGATAAATAAAATAAATGACTAACTTAGGTTAAGATTATTTGTATTAATTTAACCAATACAGTAAGTCACATTCTTATCACAAATTCATCCTGTCAACAGTTACTTTGAATTTTAGTGATGGATTTAGGATTAAACGGGATCTAAAGGACCTGGGTACAAATTTAGCTAAAAGGAGGATGACAATAGTCATGTCATACAATTCCCCTCACTTCCTGCATGTCTGAAGGAACTGTACTATTTCCCCTAATGGCTACAAAGGGAGCTGACTTAAAAAGCATCTTCTCTGGGTACGAAAAAGACTGGGGGTTATTACAACCCTGGTCTCCCTTCAAGTGGCAGTAATCTGGAAGGGGCCAATCCTCAGAAACAAGGCTAACCAGAGAGTGTTTTAAGGGGCCTTTCAGCCTGTGGAGAAGAATGCTTTGTAAGTCTTTGATGTGTGTTGTGTAATGTACTCAGTTGAAATTATTGGAATCACTCTAGGTAAAATGCATTTTTTTTTGTTCTGCACTTCAGAGAGCCAAAAGCGCCTTGCTGGTTTATCATTTCTTAGCTTATCATATTTGGTAGTTTGCAAACAAACATCGCTGTATTTCTTTAGACCAAAAAAATCAGTTCCTGCTTCTGGATATTGTGACCAGATGCCAATAAATAATGGAAAAAATTGGTTTTGAACCAAAGATCATTAATCAAACCATCTGTAGACAGAGACTGATTTATTTGTAAGTAAACTCTAGTAGAATTTGGATGGAGTTCTAGTTATTTTTCATGTATTATTGTTGGTATATTTTAACCAGTTAAATCACAGTGCAATGCAATTGACTGCATCTTCTAAACATGTCAGATGCTTCCAGTAGATCAGCATTTACAGTACGTACAAAAGTACAAAAATAATAAAGTGAAAATTACAAGGAAACAAGAAATAAGCTGCTTTACGGATGCCAAGAAAATACTCGATTGCTTGTGTTATCCACCATGGTTTATACTGGTTACTAATTTTTATTCAACTTTTTTATTTACAAAGTTATGTGTTTATATACTGCTAAATATACTGCTAATATGCAGCCATTTGCAGCTGTTTTCCCATTTCATTTCCTCTTCTTTTTTGAGAGGGACTTTTTACACCACCTATTCTGGTCTCAGGGGCATTTTTGAACTCTCAGAGATGTTTTCACCCAAAGCCACTGTTAATTTCCTATCCTGGCACCGGTACTGTAGACTTAATACCATAGCCACAGGTTTGCCCGGTGGGCACTGACTCACAACCACTTGCTTCTTTGGTTAGTAGCAGAGCTGTGCCCCACCAGCTTGTGGTGACATTCTGCTGCCCCCACCTCATGCACAAATGCAGTCACACAGCTGTAATGTAGATCTGTTCACATGCATACGCATGCATGCGAACACTCAGTGACCGGCCACATCATAAAATAACACGACACACTTCCACTACCCTCCACCCTTACGCACATACACTGTTAAAAACACATTTACACATAGATGCACAAACAGAGTGTCGCTGTAATGTTTAAAACAGAATAAAGGCAGTTTCCAGAGGAAGGGTGGTACTCTGAGCTCTAGATGCGTGCACATTTCGGGGCCCAATTTTTGCTGTTCACGGGGCGAATGATGACAATTGGAATAGAGAATGCTTTAATGCTGTTTTCCTGAAAGCAACTGACTCATAAATCAAAGATTGAAAGGTTACGAACAAAATAAGTGGAGTGAAGCCAACAAGCTAGTTCAGACAAGCAACTCGAGCCACACTGCGTCATGCACACTAACATGCTTCGCTCTCCACATGTCATATTCCAAACACCCTCCCTCACGATTTGGTGGTCTAGCTGCAGAATTTCCCATCTCTCCTTCCGACATGTCAGTGCACTACTCTTTATCCTTAACCCCTTTACCTATAACAGCATCACCTGTAGGCTCTGGGTGAACATTTACTCATTGCCGCTGATGTCTGTATGAATCATATTTGGAGAGGGTGATGAACTCAGAGCTTAGATACCAAACACTGTATTATGCTGTCAAATTGTTTGGCTAAATTATATTAATATAGTCACATTTAATATAGTTACATTTTAACGGAAATGCATAGGTGTACTGTGCAGATCCCGTGTATGCAACATCTTTTTACGCCTGTGCCCTCGGGAAAGAGAAGGCCCTGAACAGATATGTGTTTGATGAAATTTTGAAGGGAAAAATGCACCCATAACAGCAGCAAAAAGCCCCAAAGAGGCTGGCCCCAGAGTCCTGACAGCACTCCAGGAGGAACCACCCTGGGATAGCCTTGCTAGCTGCCAGTGGAAAATTGGAGTGACCAGAAAAACCTCAATGAACTTGGAAACATCCAGGAGAGAAGAATGGGGGAATATTAAACCAGATGTCTAATGGAGTTTAGTGGCAAGTGTCTGCTACAGCAGCCAAGAAAGCAGGCAAGAAGATCAGCCTTGTTTCACTGAGAACAGGTAAGGGAGCTAATAAACGAGCATAAAATCTTCTGTTATAGCCCTGCGTTAGGGGCTAAAACTAGAAATGTTCTGAATGTTACTGATGCAGTATGCTTTGGCCTTCACATTACTGGACCACACCACTTTGGACACTGGCCCCCGCTGCAATGCCCGTCGTGTCTTTTGACCATCTGCCGAAAGTAGGACATAAAAAGAAATCTCTGGATGTAGTGGCTTGCCGCTAAAACTGCAATCTGTGTTTAGAGACGGAGGCGGGCACACCGCTAGCCAAAATTCACATGACACAGCATAGAAGATTTACAACCGTGGATACTATACAGGCAGTGCTAGTGTAGTATAGACAAGCTGATGTAGTAACACTGCCGCTGACCTCAACAGGCCTTGCTTTCTTCTCTCTTCACTGGCCATGGTTAGGCTATGCTGCTGACAGGAGAGGAAAGGGAAAAGATATACTGAAGGGACTTGGACAAAGAACTGGCTGTAGAGCGCCCTTTTTTCTCCAAAAACCAGGCCAAGGTCAGTCATGTTGTGCGTCTGCCCCTTCAAGAGACAAATGTTTATAGTATACTGAAAAAAGTCACGTGAGAACAAAAATGACCCAACAACTTGCACGTTACACTTGCTAAACGCTACTTCTCACATTCATCCGTCACTATTATGACTAACCTCACACTTACAAAGTAGCCAGTGTGGATGTTGAGCTAATTTATTTTACTAGTACTGCCAGCCAGAAACAAATTCCTTCTGTCCTTGTCAGCACACTTCCCCATAAAACATGACCGTGATTCTGAGAATTCAGATTGCACAAGTACACAGGAAGGTGCACAGGCTAACAGGGATGTAGTGAAGCACGCGGCTTTAAAAACATCATAGCAAAGATGTGATTCGGTCACTGCAAAGGTGAGGTGGACCAGGGGATGGGTAAAGGACTGGAGAGAAGTAGTTTAGGCTGGATTCCTGGTGGGGTGGGGTGGGGAGGTGGTGTTTGCTAAACAACAGCAAAACACACATGCACAAACACTTAAACACGCACACACAAATGCACACAGAAACCGGCAGGTTTCCAGCAGGGTGGCTGAATTGCCTCTCCACACAAGCCAAGCCTGCTGGTGCTGGAGCAGTGAAGGGGAAAGCCTTTTAATGTCCCCTCATCCCAGACATGCACTCACACCCTGGGGACACGGGAGGGTTAGATTGCATAAGAAATAAAATTTCAACTATTCAACAATTTCACTAGAATTTCAAGTTTGACATCCATTATGAATAAGAACATCTTGTCACAGACAAATGGCACACAGTGAACAAAGGGAAAAGTGTCACCTGCTGGTGGCCAAGAGTCTTTACACCTATGGTGGGATTTTGACAGGATTAAAAAAAACATGATGAGCAAACCCTTTTTTAATAAAGGATACGGCACTTCTATCCAGCTCTATTTTAAAAGTTAAAAAGGAGATAACCAGAGTGCTTAGGACTGCTGTTTCCCAAGAAACATGTAACTCCTTTTTTTTTAAAAAAAAAACCCCAAAATCTCAAGTTTTCCTACTTTTTCCCTGCCTTGCAGCAAAAGTAAACAAATTGAATCAAAACACTAATGCCAAAAAAAGCCCCTGGTCATCATTTTAGAAAGCAAAACCAAAGCATCATGCAGTCAAATCAGAATATGAAACACACCAGTCACTCTGCAGCAGGGCGAATCAAATGGAAATGTGATGTTCCTTTTAAACACTGTGCACATAAGTTAATGTATACGACATAACAAAGTTATTTTACGTCACTGTACACATATAATAAAGTTATGACACCAAAATACTGAAAATAAGCTCTAACCAAAGCCATACTGGTGCTGGAATTCTGTCTCCAGGGCCCCATGGAAGGGGAAGAAAGTTGGAGGAAAACCCCTCGCTTTGTGTACCAATCACTGAACTGACTACTGCGCTCTCTACTACTGTTTTCCGTTCCGCTTTATGTACCGTTGCTATGAACATATGCTCCCAGCAAATTATAGACAAAGTTGTGGTCCGTGAGGTTTGCAGCTTGAGGAATTAGCACAGCCATGTTCCTGTACAATAAAATAATATTGTTTTACCAGAACTAGGCTCCACATTCTCTGAGAACTCACATCACAGAGCTGAGGAAGTGACACGCTTTGGCACAGTCACTCACTGTAGGTTCTCGAGTTTAATTCGCGTAATAAGGAGGGCTTTGAGCAGTAAAGCTAAAACAATTATGAGAGTATTTAACTTTGCCGGTACAGCATTAAATGCTGAGAATTTAAGTAAGCTGCCTCCCAGGCAAAGAAAATTGTGCTGGCACAAAACATTTCAAAAGCATCCTTTCTCTTCTCTGATCTGCCTGAGGTGGAGATAAAGCTTTTCGACTGAATACCGAGGCTTGCTAAAACAAGCACAAATCCTTCTTTCCACCCTTTCATCCTAATAATGAGTCCAAATCAGGACCTCACCTGCACAGATCTACAAACGCGGGCCGCCGTGTGCTGTACGAGGCATTCATCAAGTTCATGCGAGGACAATGTTGAGGATTTTCCTCAATTTCAATCTTATTTGAATTTGTTTCATCTTCAACGGAAAACATATTTACTGAGATACGTGTGAATCCTGCAGCATATCACTGAAGACATCATTATCCTCATCACTATAATCAGCGATTCAAATATGCCACTGATGACATGTTTCCTTCCTCATTACAAAAGAAACCTCCAGACTTAAACATTTTCATATTTGCTGACATTTATCACACAGTTAAATAAAGCTCCGTGTCTCTCAGCATCTTCTCCCTCCAACCAGTGCCTCTGCCTTAAAATGCACCAACACTCCCCATCTATGAATGCTCACCTAAGTGGGCCAGTGGCGATGTGATTGTTGGCACATGCAAATGTCCAGTGGTGGGCCAGCATGTAGAGAATACAGTGATGGGCCTGGGATTGTGTGGAACAAAGCACAGAGTGAGATTACAGTTGATCCTCTTGCATCCTGTTTCCTCCTGTGTCTAGCTGCAGTGGCAGACACAGACAGACACAGATCCCACTGATAACACGGGGCTACAGGCACGGGAGGGGCAAACAACACATACATACATACATACATACATACATACATACATGCACAGGGGCCACAAGGGACGGACCCCTGAACAACTCCGGGCCACGAAAGCAGACAGACTGTGGGTGGGCAGCAGAGAGACTTAGAAAGTGGTGAGGAAAAGGAGAGGAACCCCAGCACCCGAAACACCCACATGGTCTGAGACAGAGACAGAGCTGATGAATGAACAAGCCGAGGGACCTGGCAATGATAGTGCTGTTTGGTTGCGTAGGACGACAGGCCACGCCCTAGATACAGGCACATGATGTGGGCAGGGGATGTGAGGCAAAACACTTGGAGAAAAAGCATAAGAGATGACCTTTGCTGCCAATGAGGACCACAGCCCACAGGCTGTAGAACAACAAAGCATCAGACTCTCCTATCTGATAAAGTTAGGGAAAGATCCTACACACAGGCGCACACATACACATCTGACCGCTCTAGTTTCTCTGGACTCACAAGGAGGAAGGCAGAGAGGATTAGCGCAACCCACATGATGATGGGCTGAAAAATAGGCCTTTTATCCACCACCGCTCCACCATGACACAATGCACGCGTCATTTCCACGCTGTTATCCGCACCGTGCCAACTACTTGGCTGCCTGGGAGTGAATCTGCTGTTTTGCTGGCAGATCGGTGCTATGATGCATCAGATCTTTTATCAGTTTGGAATAACAGCTTCAATTTTCCACCCTTTAATGATAACATTTTTTTTTATCTCTGGGATAGCAGAATTGGGTGAATGATTACATATTTGAGTTGGTAACCACGGTATGCCTGAAGGGCGTAAAACCAACAAGAACTAATCCCACAAAGGGAAAAGCCTCAGTGGCAGAGAGATGATTGATGGCGTTTCAGGAGAGTTCACTGGTGTCAAAGTATCCACTTGTGTGCTCTTGATTTAAAAAAATGGTTTTGAAGAATGGCTTTTTAACTGTCTTTGTTAAGCTAGTCCTTGTAAACCAAGTAACATGCCATTTTTTTCCTGCGAAGCTTTACTCCCAGCCAATCAAAGCCTTTAAAACAGGAGCTTTCAGTTTGTCCATCTGTGCCATATCATTTCTTCTTTGAAATTTGAATAATTGTGGGCTCTGACAGTGTTGATGGCTGAAATGACCGATTCCTTTGCTTTGCTTTGTTATACTCTCCTCGAAGGCCTGTTTTTATGTCACGATCACTGTGTGATTTAAAGGGAGGTTGTTGAAAATGTTCAGCCACTCAAAAGGAACATTTTCATATTGCATTAGCTCTTATTTTGACAAAGAGAAAACAAAGCAATAACCGACCCACGTGGTCATTAGAATAGATTTTCTTGTCCGTTCGTTATTAGCCTCAGGTTAGATTGCGAGGTTTTATTTGCATTCTGCGGAGATATGATTTCACCACAAATGACCATCGACTGATTCCGAGAAGAGGAAGGAGCTCCACCAAAGAATTTATAATCTGCAAGCATTCTGTTGTCCTAAGCCCAAGAGCTTGTACTGTGGTGCGTAAGATGAATTGGAGACGTGGAAAAAAAGCAAATTAATGGCTACTTCAGGTCTTCAACAACAAATAAAACGTGGGCGTCATAATTATTAATTATGACTGTTCGGGAAATTTAATGACACCACAGGGAATCTCAAATAACACCAAAGTCACCAAAGTAATTTTAAAAAATATATATTATATAATTAACTACAGCAACAATGTGGAAAAAAGGGTCTCACACAGATTTTTTTTTCTCTCTGATTATTTGGTTCAGAATGGGGAAAAAGATGCTAAAAATGGTTCATCGGTTGTTTCTGGCGCACTTTATTCTTCATGAATTCAGGTTTTCTAAAAGGGAATGCTGTATACAGCACTAAGCCAAAATTCCCAAACTTTTATCAACCACATCCCCTTTGCACTTACTTATCCACCTCCACTGTTTAACTGGGGAATTCAAAAAAACAACAACCTCCCTCAGTTATGTCTGGCTCTTGGTGTCTGTAGTGACCTTTCGTCTCCTCTGAGAGGTAGCTCTGCATCTCCAGCTCCTGATCAAGTATGTGCCTGTCCGGGAGTTCTTTCCACACAAATGGTTTTCAATGAACCTGCTGACTTAAACATCCTTTCTGGTGTCTGGATGCTGGTTTGGCCCCTGCAGCCGTGTAGTTCTGGCAGGTGGATCAACCACTGCCTTCACCACACTCTTGATCCTCTGAGAGGAAATGGGTGAAAGAGAAAGGAAAGCGGAAACAACTAGCCAGAAGGTGATATTACGGAGGAGGATGGGGAAATGCAGGCATGAACACACCTCTCTACCCTACTTCCATTTCCTTTTTTTTTCCTTTTTTCATTTTTGTGACCCATAGCTTGGGGCAGCATTTCTGCACCTGAGAATGAGACAGAAAACAAAAAAAATGTACTTATAAAAAGCAAAGCAACAATTTTACCTAGGTAGTGTATGCCACAACGGCCCTCTTTTAACCAAACTTAAGTTCCAATCTTTGTTTTTGTCAGAACAATGGGGAAAAATGAATCACTGTGTTCCCCCAGCAGCAAATGGCTCACCTGCTCAAGTGCTGTTTCTGCTCTTGTGCAATGAGCCAAAGGCAGCACGATTGAACTTTTGCAATTTTTCACTACCAGTACAACAAGAAACCTCTTTCACATGAAAAGCATGGATCAGGATGGTGACAAACTGGTTGGAAAGTCAAACAAAGAGTAACCAGAGCAGGCCATTTTATGACAAGGGGGCCAGTGTTGGCCTTTGATGCTGAGTGTAGCTGTTGAAAGGTGTCCATTTTCAAGCTCTAATCACTGACTTCAAGTGCATTGCAATTTGAACAGAGCTGTAAGGTATTCATAGGCAGTTCTTTTAAGTGAAGGGCATCTCTATTACAGGTAGTTAGCCAAAGGAATGTCTCATTGCACACAGGATGAGGCTCTACCAAGTCAAAACATGTCATTAAAAAAGAGGAACAAAGTTCAAATATGCTTTGATAAGGAGATCGATAACCAAAAAGCTGAATCGACCATGGATGACAAGCAGACTTAATGCAATAGAAAAATAAAGCAAGTTCACGGAATATGCATGCTAAATTTGATTGAAGCAGGAGAGAACACTGAGATTGCATCTGTATGTGAAATGGGGTAACACAACACCTAATTATGCACAATAAATTGGTATCAACAAATCATTGCTATGGGATCAGTCTTGACAGGAGTATTTAAAATAGAATGATTCATTCAGAAACCAGGCCAGGGATTGGAGGGCAGACCACAATTGCCATTCTTATCCTGAACCCCCTCCCCCCCACCCCTCCGAAGCCGCTGATGGATGTGTTTCTAATTTTATTATTGCTTCTTAATAGACTGCAACAAGTCACTCAATAACACCCGTTTCTGTTAGCACAGGATAATTCATTCCACATTTCTGCAGGCTGATGGTACCAACTCATGCCAACACTGTAGCGGGGCACAAGGAAGAATGCTAAATCTGCTTTTGCAGAGGAAAGAGAGACACAGTCAAATTGCTAGTTTCAAATCTCAGCGCTGAGTTTACGGTGTTGTACTCCAATTTGTCATTTAGTGCATAATAAGCAAGCTAACACTCTTTGCAAAACAGTGGAACTGTTGAGTGGTAGAGCTTCAGCAGTTATGTGGGTTCATTTTTTTTAAAACCTTAGTTCATCTACTGTCAAGTGAGTGGAGATGCCAAGAGAAACCACCTTTTAATACTAATAATTAAAGTAGAAAAGTGAAATAAATAGCAAATAGATAGCCTTTGAATCATCTCTGCTGAACAGAGATATGTTGTGTCTAATACTCAATAACCCAGCTATTAATGTGCGTTTTCTTGGAAAGTGAATGTAATATCTTGGACCAGCTCCAGAAAAGAAAGACTGCCTCCAAGAGAAGGCAGTACAGAGCGAATGCATAAGACTTGCGGTCGGCTGATCTTTACTTCTTGAAAAACTGCCGACATCTCCTCCCTTCAGTCCAAAACTAAGACTGCATCACAGAGCGGGGTGGGGGGTGTTCATAATTTGTGGGATTTGAATGAAAAACCTAAATAGAAGAAGAACCTGAACAGCTTTTCCCCTATACTTGATTATGATGATGTTGGAATCTGCAGATTTGAAGCAGGGATCGGAACGTTTCCTCGGAAGGGTGTATTCCATGATTTCATATGCCATGCTAAAGAATTCCATAATGCATACAGAAGTGGTTAGAAAACATGGTTACATCTTCAATCAAGAGCAATAATCACTGGAAACTATCACAACTACGAATGTCATATGCAATCTGCTGGCAGCTTGAGATTCAGGTGTTGAGACGAAATACAGTCGTCCACTTTTCCACTGTGTCTGACAGGGCAGTTCTGCAGTAGCTGTGGTGTCTGTGGTTTCCTACGATGACCTAGTGGGACAGCGCTAAACTAAAACAGCACAGTTAAATCACATCCAGTACCCTCTCCTGCTGCAGAGCGCTTGATCTCATTTCTTCAAGACGCAGTAATCACACACCTGTATCCAGCAGTCACTGGGTTTAAAATCAAGCGCATAAATATTATATTAAACCTATGAAAAGGGGGAAGCTATACTACTCCTTACACCGATTGACTTCTCCTGTTAGAGGGGCTTCGTGTGTGCATGTGCACATAACTGACAGGGAGATGGAGCTGGTGTTAAAATGCATTTTCGCAAAACCATGAAACTCTATCATAAAAACATCTTCTGTGACACTGATACATAAACATTAAAACACAATATAACTCATTCAATTTCCCAGACTCCTTACGGGCAGTCTGCGCACTATGACTCTGTGTGCAAACACTTCTTATTGGGATCATCTTGTAGAGAGACAGGTGAAAAAGCATGCACATTTATGCATCACTTCTGGTAAGTAATATTGTGATAATGGTTGACACTCCTGGTGTAGGCTCAACTCAAACGGCCATGAATCAGCACGTATCATCTGCTACTCTTTGTGATGCAAGCACAGACCCGGAGGTAGAAATCTGGGAGATTCACAAGGTCATGATCAGACTTCAAGCTAAGCACTTGTGGCCAGTCAGCAACCTATGAGTAACTACCGGCCAATAAGACTGCAGCCACAAGTTGTGGTTT
>VUQK01013219.1:12734-37607 GCA_015106715.1 Bujurquina vittata | reverse complement strand
CCTCCCCGTGGAAAAAAAAAGGGGGGGTTTGTGGGGTTGTTGAAAAAAAGGGGGGGGGGGGGGGGTGAACACTACAGTTCCACTGGACTTGGTCTGTGGCTACTTTAAGAGGTTCCTTCTTTCTTTTTACCTCCTCAGGTCCTCCTTCCATCTGGTATGAGGGTTCTGGGTGAAGATTAGAACAGTTACAGAAGAGAAACCATCCTCCACACTAAGGCTAGAGCCATTACCTCAGCCTCCACCAGCATGACAATGATATTTTCAGTCTTAGCATAAACCCCTTTATAAACTATAGCTGCAGAGACATGAAAGGCTTTCCATTTGGTTTTATTTTGTTGTGGCACAACACTTTTTTTTTTTTACTGCATGCATTCCTTCAGAATTAACAGAAGGTCTCTTTTGTTTAGACCATCTTAGAACATTTAGGACATGCAAGAGCTAAAGTCATTATGCGCCTTCAATGAGAGGCTGTTGTACTGTAACTGTGGAATGGTAATGTAGTAGTGTGGTGATGTGGACGTGAATGCTCAGATCATACTGCAATTTGGAATTAGTTATTGAACAAAAGGGATTAAAGTGAGCAGAGTAGAGATCACTATCATTATTAGAACCGCATCTACCCGGTCGCATTTTCTGGTCTCTGAATTCAGTTGTAACATAATCAAAAGCGACTAAAAGAAAACAGAGACAAAAATGTTCTTCCATTCCCCATATGCTGAGTAGTCACAGTATTTATTTTATTCTTCACAGAATTTATTTGTTTTTGGTCAATTCGGCCACCTCCGTATCTCCTGGAGCCAATATTACACCCAGGAGTGGTTGGTGTATGAGTGGATTAGAACTTTTCCATTGACCAGCGGTTTGCAGAGGTTATAATCTTGCACCCTAAAGACAGATTTCCCGTTAAGCCTAGGAAAGCTGTCTGACACCACTTACTGGAATCTAGCAGAATTTGTAGAAAATGCCTGTTGGCAGAGACACAGATGCACATAAAGCTCACAGAGAGTGGCAGATAGCAAATGCGAACAATGCAATTCCTCCTATTATATCAATGGTGCACAAGGGCAATAAATTTGTCTTTCTTTTATCTACATTTAGCTTGAACAGAATAATGGCTCCCAAGCGTACACAGTGCTGGCGCCGGATACTGTCGGACAGATAAATCATTCATAACCAAGCGATTAAATATATTTAGGGATCTATTGGTGGTTAATGGGTGGTTGGATCCTGGCACTCCTGTACAAAATTCAAACTTGACCGCTGTCATCAGGAATCCATTCGAATGATGATGTGTTTGGGAATCCATGCCCATCTGTGTGTGGTATAATAAATTAGAGCAATATGTCAAGAATCTATGTACATGTGATGTGCAAAAGAGACATGCTGTTAAAATCCTGATCTTTGGGGTCTTATCTGCAATTCTCACTAACATGGTCACTTAGAATAACAACACTTTTCTGTTTTGACATTGAGAATACTGCAAAGTTGTTCAGTAATCCTAAATATTACCAAGAGGATCAGTAAAGCTTGAAGTAATGCAAATTCTGGTTTTCTGCCGTCTGTTTATGACATAAAAGCTATTGTTTAATGCTTTTGTGAGCAGCATAAGCTACCATTAAAAGGCATGGAAAGCAAAGTGGCGGCGGAGCCTTTCCAGTAGGTGGAGACAAAGTGTGCAACACAAAATCCTGCAAGAGAAGCTGTTAAGTGATTAGAAAGACAGTCTATTTTCTATTTCTGTTTAATTTCCAGTTATTTATCAAGTAAATGTACACACAGAAAAAACAGGAAGTTAAGAGTTTTGGTTTTTTTTTAATTGAGAAAAGGAGCAGCAGTGATGGTGATTAACTCCCAGCTGTAAACACAAGCTGTCAGACAAAACATGTGACACAGGTTTTGTAAAAAGAGGGCTGATCATTGAACTTTGCTTCTGATTTGCATTAAATCTTTCAAGAGTGCAGTCAAAGACGGCTAGTCTGAACTCTAAGTTTTTGGACAGCCAGCAGAGGGAGTTGTTGGACAAGCTTTGAGGCACCAGTGGGAAGGAGGTTCCTGAGCAGTCCAGAGCAACTGGATCCGGCCCACACAGATCAGAGGTCTGACTGCTCCCCACTCCCTTCTCCATCTTTAGTCTTGCCATTTCTGAAAGTATGACTATGATAACAGACCATTCTAACACTGCGGATGACAGCATTGTGTCCCCAGGTAAACACAGCATTTGTGTATCTGTTCGTCAGTAATCTGCAGTTGTGTTTTTGTTCAAAATCTCCAAAGTTAAATTAAACTTATAAATATTAACCATCCATGCAATGAAAGTTTGTATCAGGAGATTTGGCATTAGCTATGAAACACTGGCAAAAAATCCTCTTGCTGCTGAAGAGACTTTTTGAATTCTCTCTTTGTCTTGATCACATTTTTACTCAACAAGCCTCACAGAAAAGGCCTCTTTTACTCTTTTTTTTCCCTCTTTATTAATCACAGTGAACTCAAGTTGAGACAGATTGACCAGCTGGCTAATGGAGACTCAATCCCTGCTTGCACGCTATTGCACACATGAATCTCATTAATAACTTCATTAGCACTTCCTGACTATGTTCAATACCACTGTGGATTGGATTGCCATCTTGATTGTACTGGATATGTGTGCGTAAGTAACTGTAAGGGGTTGGCGGTGGGGGCTTGAATCTTGATTGCATACCATTTTCTAGATTCAGAGGAACACATCTCCTCCAATTCCAGCCTTGCTGTGTGATTGAAACAGTGTCTGGCTCGGACACCCCACACTCCCAGTCCCACTAGGCGTATCAATGTACAGCAACCGTACCCCTATTAGGACGCAAAAACAGCTTGATCAAAGTTAAACATTGTGGCCGTTGCTCTGAGTCAAAGTGCATTTTACCGTTGGGTTCTGTTTTAGCATGTAGCACAAACCACTCAAAGATCAAACATATGTTAATACTCTGTTTAATAGATCTCGGTAGAGCTTGGCTGGAATTAAGAGTTGAACCTGTCTCCTCTCATAGTGTGTGGATGGACATAAAAAATCTGGAATATATCCATAAATGTATAGTGCTGTACACAACTTTACAAACTGAATAACAATCACAAGTGCACTCAGTGACCTGATTATTCCCCTGTGAGGAAATGTCACTCATATCCATGAGTGCACGGAGTAAAGATTTTAAATCTTTCAGAGCAGCATGGTTTCTATCAGCACCATGCATTTTAACTGCAGCCTTTCTGTAACCGCAGTAGTACTTAGGAACCTGCGCTTTTGGAAATTTGCTTAAGCGCTTCTCAGACAGTGTCCTCTGTCATATTTCTTGATAGAAAATATTCTTTATTAAATTATATCCTTTTATAGTCTTATTCTTAACAGTCTCAGGATGAAACTAAAACAACACTGAAAAGTATTCATTGTGTAGCCAAAATCAGACCAAAATTGTTCTAAAAGTCTGAAAACTGAGTTCTAAATCTAAAAGCAATTAAGCAACAATTTTGCAATGAATGGTATTCTAATTCATTATAATAAACGTGGGTACTGCTTACTTTGACTCAACCCAAAATGATGATACTTCTGCTTTACATATTCAGTGGTGCATTGAATTTACAGATGAAAATATTTCCCCAACATATAGATTTTACTTCTGTTTCACATTAGTTTAAAAAAGTTATTTTCAGCTTGATGTTTGATTTTCTTGATTTCTTTCCAGAAGTTGGTACTTTATATTAATTTTTATTTAAAAAAATTCTATAAGTTATAAGAACAAATAGACTTAGGCATAAGTTCAAAAGATTGGTCAGGTCAGTTTGATGTATTGGGGTGGGAACTAACAACTTATTGGCTCTGCTGATTGGATTTATTGAAAATTATAGTATTAGGCTAGTCTTACTCATTAACATGTCAACATTATTGCTGTTTAAACCAATTTGTGTAACACATTTTAGTTCTTTTTTTAATAGGTTTGACTATAGTCATAGCAAATTTCCATCCATCTATCCATCCATCCATTTTCTGCTCCTTATCCAAGTCTAGGTCACAATCTAAGAAGAGATGCCCAGACCTCCCCAGCCACTTCTTCCAACAATCTGTCAATCTTTAGCTCCCTTCTTCCCTCATTCATGAACAAGACCTCAAGCTACTTGAACTCCTCCACAAGCTGGAGGTCATTGCTCACTGAAGCCAACAAAACCACTTCATCTGCAACTAGCAGACACAAGATCCTTAGACCACTGAACTGAACAACCTCTACCCCTTGGCTGCGCCTACAAATTCTAGCCAAAAAAATTCTGACCAGAATCGTGACAAAGGGCAGCCCTAGCCAACACCCACTGGGAATGAGTTTGACTTGTTGACATTAATGTAACCCAAACTCTCACTCAGTCTTCCCAAGCACTACCCACAAGACACAGAGATGTGGGTCAATGTTTTCTCCAAGTCCACAAAACACGTGTAAACTGGTTGGGCAAACTTGCATATCCTTGACTCCTTGAATATCTTTGAGAAGAAAAGAGCTGTTCCAGTGTTCCACGATCAGAACGAAAACAGCATTGTTCCCTCTTGATGGCAGACTCAGCTGGTAAACAGACTCTTCCTGGCATAGAGCTTCTCAGGGAAGCTGAGGAGTGTGATCCACATGACACTGGAACATATTGTTGGTCCTTCTTGAAAAGAGGGACCACCATCCCAGTTTGCCATTGCTCCCAGGTTCCACACAATGTTGTAGAGGCCTGTCAACCTCTACAGCAATATCCAAAGCCTTAAGGAGCTTAGGGTGAACTTCACCCCAGGGCTTGAACCATTTATTGCTTCCTCTATGGAAGGCATGTCAGTGGGATCGAAGAGATCCTTAAAGTACTCCTTCCACTGACCCCGATTATATCCTCATTTCAGGTCAGCAGCACTCCATCCCCACCACATACAGTGTAGGTAGGATCCATGTGGTCGCTTGTCGATTTGCCAGAATTGCTTTGAGGATAACTGAAAGCCTTGTTACTGGTCTGACTTAATTCTTCACACTTTTGAATTTTGGTTCCTTAGCGGTGCCTTGCTTTGGCTATTGGTACCTGTCAGCTATGTCCAGAGTCTAAGAAGGCAACAAAACTCAAAAGGACTTTAATATTATTATTATTATTATTATTATTATTATTATTATTATTATTTTGCTTGCTGGTTCACTTCACCTCTCATGTCTACTATTTGGTTTAGAGTCTGACACCACAACAGGCACTAACCTCAGCAATGGAGGTCCAGGATATGGTCCACTCAGACTCAGTGTCCCCAGCCTCCCTTGAAATGCTGTCAAAGTTCTTACAAAGATGGGAGATGATCTCCTGGAATGGGACCTTAGCCAGTCACTCCCAGCCCACTCTCACTAACATTTGGAGTCCCTACACTTCTTGGAGTCCATTGGTGGGGTGCAGAAATGTGCCTAAGGAGTCCAAGAAGACTGTTTACTCTGAGAGGCATAAACAACAATTAGGATACATTTCCCAGCCCAAAGGTGCAGGGAAGCAACCCTTTTGTCCACTGGCAAAAACTCCAGTGTACAGAGTCTGAGCCAGTATGCAAGTATGCAAAGCCCTGCTCAGCACTGCTTACCATGGGCACCGTGGAATAAAGTCCAGCTCCTCTCCAGGTGATTGGTTCCAGAACCCGTGCTTTATGATTAGGTGAACCCAGTTGTAAGTACCTGATATCTCTCAACCTCAAGCACAAACTCAAATGCCTTACCCAACTGAGAGGTGATGATCCATGTCCCTAAAGCCACTTTAAGCAGCCAGGGGTTTGACCACCATTGACTGCCACCCAGTCAACAAAGTATTGGACCCTTACAACTCCTCGCGGCACTATACTTCACTAGCTTGTACTTCTCACTGTAAATATTCACCACAGTTTAGTGACTTCAATACACCATTCTTATTGTGGTTGTCACATTTTGTCTTTGTAATGAGGGATTATTGCTTATGTATTAGTTGTGCTCAATTTTAGTTCTACCTCAAAATAAAATAATTGTGTTACACTGTTGGCTTGTTTAAAATCCATTTAACTTATTCAGTTTCAAAATAAAGGCCCAAGTTAGAAAGCATAAAGCCAGGGCTGTGAAAAACTGGAACTACTCTCTAATGCAGTAGACAAATTAGAATATAATTGTTTACATTACATTGCATTTCCCACTCTCTCTCGCTCTCTTTTTTATTTTAAACAAAATTTCTCCTTCTGCTTTTTCTGTATTTGTGTCAGCAGATATTCTGATGAAAGTGACAAGAAAATACACTGTTATTAATTATGTTTTTCTTCCCCCCAAATACTTCAAAGATTTCATGAAAGATAAAAATCAAGCGCCAGTGACCCAGTAAATTATACTCACTCGGTGTGCACCAAATTTTCTATCCATATACAATCAATCTTGCTGTGTCTAGACCCATTTGCACCTTTTAACAGAGCAGACCCCGGAGCTATAAACTGCTCGACTATGACACCCGCTGCATGTGTAAACTCTACGGCTCAAGTTCCTTTCTAATCATACGGGTCAGATAAAAGTTCAGTGAGTAATATTCACATGTGCGCCAATTTAAGCTGATCTCCTTCCTTTGCTGTTTAGTCACTGCGCAGGGTTATAATGTACCCTTTGGCCATAGTGTGTCAAATGCTGCACTTTACACAGCAAAAAGTGAACACAGATGCTTTTTAAGCATTACAATGAGAACAAGAGCCAAAACATTACATAAAGGCTCTTGTGGGCTACGTTTATTGCACCTTTTTGTCCGTATCTCTCAAAGCAAAAGGTTTTCTTGTCGACGATTCTTTCACTTAAGCCACCGTTGCTGTTCCAAAGTCATTTCCTGCACACCATGCCCCTCCTAGCTCTGTCACTGGGGGAGACAGGTCTCTGTCACTGATACGTGGACAGTCTCTGTAAAGTTAGTCTGTGGGGATACCATTGCAAAGCGACGCCAGGAGGCCCAGTGTGCTGATTCAACCAGTGCAGATGAGGAGGGGTGAAGGGAAATAAAGACTGACGCAGGGAGGAACAAAACCATCTCCGGACAGCAACTGAAATATCTCAAGCTGAGCCCTTTGCCAGACATGACGCTTTGTCTGAACCAGATTGTGAGCATTTAAATACAAAAATAAAATGGACGTGCACAAAAAAGGAAGCTTGATCTTCTCTGGTGATAAGGTGTTTACACTAAAACACACTGCAAGCGCGTCTTTAAATAGCCTTCTTGTGAACGAGTCCTATTTTCCTTTCCACACATACGCTCATTTTTTATCGTTTTGCAGTTCTTAAAGATCCTTGACCTTGCCTGACCCCGAGCATTCCATCACAAAGGAAGTGATTGTTTCGGCCTTGCACGAGGACAATGTGTGTTTGTCATCTCTGGAAGGAGTGTGTGTGTGTGTGTGTGTGTGTGTGTGTGTGTGTGTGCGCGCGCGCGTGTGCGTGTGTGTGTGTGTGTGCGTGCGTGCGTGCGTGTGTGTGTGTGCGCGCGCGCATGCATGTGTGTGTGCGTGTGTGGTGTGTGTGTGTCGGGGGGAAATGGGGCTTTTTTGGGCTGGAAGGCGAGGGGACTGAGTGCAAGAGATATACAGTATTATGGAGTGAGCAGTGTTGATTGCTCCATGCTGTAAGTTCTCTGAGGTCACTTACTGTAAAGGAAAGTATGTTGTTCAGTGATAAAGCCTGACAGGGCTGACTAAACCTCACCAAAATCTTTCCTGATGGTTTTTGTTGTTCTTGTTTGTTTTTGGGTTTTTTTAGAGCATTGGCATGTAATGATGAATTTTGTATTTTACTGACTTTGCGGATATAACATCCTCCTACCTTTGAGCTATGGTAATGTGTGCCCACGAAACAGATTTTACAAGTGAGGTGCAGTCAACGTTGGATATTAATAGTGGTTTGAAGTGTGAGGCCAACGCGATCATTTCATAAGCAGAAAAGCAGCATTTGTCAAGGCTGCTTCTGACAGCTCATTACAACATGTGATGAATAACATATGCCGTGATGAATAACAGAACTGCAGCGCGGTTGTGGGGATGGCCCAACAGACAATCTGCAGCAGCAAAGAGGGATAAAACCCTCAAATAGAGACCCTCCAAGTGCACTGAAAGGGATTAGAAGCGATAATGCCCTGACAAACACTCAGCAATAAATGAACTGGATGGCACATGCAACAATCTCTTGTGAATGTGTGTGCCCACACAAGTGTCACACATAGGCTATAGAATACAGTCTCCTACGAGCATACAATAAAAGAATAAATGCAAAACACACGTGCATGTGTTTGAGCCAAATTGTTATTCATGCTGCACATGGTGGTATGTATATTACAGAAAAACAAATTTCCTGCTATATGTTGATATTTGAATCTTAAGCCAACTGTTTTTCATTTGCTCTGGCTGGGGTGAGTGAGTTCATGCAGTCTCATGACTGAAAATAGAGAGCTCAACTGACTGTGTTATCAAGGCCTGCCCCACATCTTGTTAAGGCACGTCTGCCAGCCTATCTAAGCCTATCACTGCGCAACAAACAAGACCCACATACACCCCCCCACAAAAGAATTTGATGGCATAGGTGCTCGTCCCTTCAGACTTGTCCTTAAAAGCAGGTCACAGGTAAATTGAGGGGAATCCCATACTCTGTTTGTGTCACGGCATTTCTGGCCCTGTGTCGATGTCAGGTTGACTTCTTGCAGACAAGAGCATATGGAGCAGCTTTTGTCAACAATAACAGGGTGAACTGCTAGACCTGAAGTACCACGAAAGCCCACGTGATCACTTTACCTGAGATGACCTTTTTCCACGTGAGCATGACTCACACTGACTTCGCTGTGAGTTTTTTTGTTTTCATGCTTTCTTCAAGAATGTAACACAATCTTCTTCTGCACATTAAATGAAACCTCTGGCTCACTGATTTGCACTAGGACTTATAAAAATATATATCATTTGTTTGTATTTTTAAATAGTCTTGACTAAATTTGTGTTAGCTTAAAAAAAATTGTAAAATAAATATTTAAAATGGGTTTAGTTTAATGAGCTCTTATCTGCATTGGTATAGCAAATATGTACTTGACAGTGATTACAATACATTAGAGACTAGAAACTCAAAATAAAGCACAGAGAAGTGGCTCAACAGAATATAGTGTTACTTTCAAAACACTGGTCTTGATTTAACAGAGACTCGGTTTCACTTTGACACGAGAGCCGCCCAAAACTAGATGCGCCTCGTGGAGTATACATGATTAAAATGGTTGTGTTTTAGGCTTCTAAGAAATTTATCTCCTTGAGGGTTTCTACACAATATAATGACTTAATATCAGCTAAAGCTAATAAGAGAGACAGATTATACTTTTACTTCCTGGTTAAGCAGGAAATTATCTATAATTTGGTATTTACATCAGGAACACAATCACATTTTTTCCATAAATAAGTAGACAGTAGGTATGATCTATGCTTTATGATTTTAATGGGTGAGTTTTGTATTTAAACAGTCTACGTTTCTGCTCTGTATGTGCAGATGTATTTTCTCATGTGAACTTTCTAACCAATCTTTCGAAACATCTTTCAGTCAAAGCAATTAACAGGTTTCCTCTTATGTAATTTGAGAGCTGAGTGCTGATGACTGTAAACCATTCGTGCCATAAGGCTTTACCTTACAGAGTTTCAAGTAAATGTAAGTAATTTGAGCTATATTTGCTGAGGATAGTAGGCTTGTTGGGTTTTCCACATGCTGTTTCTCTTTGTTATTAAAACCAGTTAGGCTTCTTAATTGTGTTATTTTCCTTCAGACCAGGTGGCTACTTCTTGATTTCATATTCACTACATTATTGATTTAACTTAAATTTATACGTATATAATTTTTTAACCTGTATTCAACCAGGGAATGAAACTCTTTTCAATGGTACAAGCATGGGGAGAACATGCAAACAACACACGGAAGAGGCCTACCCAGGTTTGAACCCAGGAATCTCTTGCTGTGCTTTGCAGTGAGCCACCATACTGCCTATTTTTTTAATATTATTAATTAGAAGAACTCACCAATGAATAAATAGTAGGACCAGGTCCTACTGTAAAGGCATGAGTCATGTCATGTCTTTACAGTTTCCCTAGGAAAAGGTGAAACAGGTGTAGTCATTTATCGAAGCATGTAAAAAATGAATGGAAACTCAGTATAAAAGGCAAAAACAGGGTTTGTACAGTTCTCACTAGCTTAAAGTCAATATTTGGTATGATCACCTTTATTCTTCATCATAGTCTGAACTCTCTGAGGCAGTTTTCTCGCTATTTCTTTAAGTAGTCTTCAGGAAGAGTTCTCTAGGTTTCTAGAAGGACATTGAAAGCTTTCCTTGGATGGTGGCTGCCTTTTGTTCTGGTCTCTGTGAAAATGATCCCACACTGCCTCAATAATGTTGAGGCTTCTACTGCATTGGCAGTGTGTTTGCGATCTAACGAACTCACTGTCAAACAGACACTATCCAGATGGTTTTGCATGGTGGATCAAATTCCGATGGTAGTTTGTGCATTTATAATTCCATCAGCTTTGACAGGATTTCCAATACCACCGGCTGAAATGCAGCCCTTAAATCCCGACAGAGCCTCCACCGTGCTTTACAGATGGCTTTAGACACTCACTAGTGTACCTCTCTCCTGACCTTCTTTATACATCTTGACAATGATTTGAACCAAAATGTTCAAATTAGGATTCATCCCTCCATCGGACTTGTTGCCACTGATTTTCAGTTCTTGTGTAATTTGGCACACCTCAGCTTTTTTCACTGTTTCCTTTAACTTAAGAATGGCTTTTTAACAGCCACCCTTCCACGGAGACCATTTCTGATGAGGTTTCAGTGAACAGTGGATAAATGAGCTGAAGGGCCAGATGCATCTCTCAGGTTCTATGTCAGGTCTTTGTTGGATACTGCTCATCTGCTGCAGATAGTCTGTTAGGCTTACCGCTTGTTCTTTTGTCCTCCCTTGTCTAGTTTCCTCAGATTTTTTTAAGGTCATACTGCAAACCATGATGGGAAATGCCACATTTTCAGCTAATAGTGCTTTGGGAATTGCCTTATCGGAGCAAAAATGCAATTTCTGTGCCTGTCAAAGTGTGTTATCTTTGGCAATTTTCATATAATCAACTTAATGAATAGTTTTTTGTGACCGGCTGCTAGTAACAAAATGCAACTGGTTCTTTGTTGTCTGTTATGTGTAGAGACAACACTGGTTGAGTTATGTACCTTTTTATGCTTGAATTATTTATAGGTCAGTATTAAGTGGCTTAAAGATATTCCTGTGAAAATGTTCAGGCACAGGGACTGGACTGAAAAGGAGTGAAAAAGCAGCCAATGTCCAAAGAAAAACTTTGTCTCCTTGGAAACAAAATATAAAGCAACGAAGGCTGACTCAAGACTTTTGGACAGAACTGTGTAGATGAACTTGTAAATGTTTCAGCACTTTTTTTTCCACTTTTGTTCTGAAAAATATCTCCATCCATATAAAAACAGGAAAAAACAAAGCCAAGAGCATGCAGTGGGTGGCAATATAACCATACCTGTCTAATCAGAAGCCATAGGAGTGGAGGGGGGTTATTAGGTGAACAAAGGAAGAAATGAATCTTTGGACAGACAGATACAGCGGGGTCTGGGTTGTGAAAGTGTCTTTGTTGAATGTAGCAATGACATATGAATCTCACTCTAAAACCTCCATCTTTTAAATGGAGGTACAGTAACTATGTGTGTAAGTGTAATCATGCAAAAGAGTTAGTAAGATTAACAGCAACAGTATTTTTTCTATGCCTGCCTCTGCTGAAAATGGGCTCATGCAGACATTAACATAAAGGCGCACACCTTTGACGTTGCAAAAAGCAAAATCTTTATCGTCCTTGTTAACATGTAAACTCCAAAGAAATTTTTCAAAAGCTCCATTTTCAGTTACCTCAAAGAGTTGTTTATGCATGGAAAGAAGGCCAAAACACATAGAAAAAACTGTGGTTTCCAAAATGTCCATGTATGTAGAGTTGCAGATTTGCTGATGCTGCGACACCAGAATTCATCATTCACTGTTGCAAAGACACGTGTGCCACCAGCACGACCCTTGCCTCACACAGCTCCATTTCTATCGGCATGAAAATGGTGAGCAACTGTAAGCAAATGGACTTCCACCCAGAACTCTGTGACTGAGCCATTTCTCTGTGGGGAAAAAAAACAACTTAGCAGCATTCTGTAAACTCCCATTGGGTATTCTGCTGAAGTCAGATATAGTCCTCTTATTGTTTATGGAGCAGATATTGGAAAGTAGGATGAATGGGAGAGCTGGTCAGATGGGGTTTGTTTTTAACCCAGCACCTTTTGGCATACCCATCTTGTACTTCTGCTTCTGGCAAACAATGCCTTCCTCTCCCCAGTCACTGGCTTCCCTCCAGACTAAAGGCTTGGTCCATTCAACAAACTGAAGTCGTTCAACTTTTCCAGGAGTTCATCATGCAGGTTGGTTTTTGATTCGTTGTTGCGCTCTCTGGTGATACTTATATACTTGTTGATGTGCAAACTGGTATTAGGGTACACATTATCAATTTGGAGATTATTTTTCGGCTGTTCTTTTCTGGAGGGGCTATGCTGCTTTACCCTTTCTCTTTAAAATACTTCCAAGATGTTATATGAGATTTGAGACACATGATATACTTAGCCAGGTCACAGATTTCAGTTTTTTCTCATTTACAGAAGCCTGTGTAATTTTCGGAGTCTGCTTTGGATCGGAATCATGCAGGAATATTTCTCTTTTGTCAAGCTTCTAGAGGCTGGGAGTCATCTTTTCCACCAGCACTTTGGTATATCCAAAAACATTCACAGTGCCCTCTATAAACACCCCAACACCTTTTGCACTCGCGCAGCCAAATATCACACCGTGCAGCACTGTTGCTGTTGGGACTTTCACTTTGGTAGTTCTGGATAGGTTCACACAAAAAATATCGATTTCATTTCAACTTTTTCTCACTGAAAGAATATGCTTCTAATATTCACCATGCTGTCCGCAGAGGATGGTGTTAGGTAATGTCTTTGCACTGTAGTAGCTAGATTGCATAAGTTAAAGGCAAAGTCACCCCCCCCCCCTTCCACACACACACACACAAACCCCTCAAAGCAATTTCTGAAAGAAAATCCTAAAAATGTCCAATGGGATCAAGTGATCAGTTGGGGAGGCTTTATATCCAAAAGAAGATGTCATCTTCAGAGAGACACAGCATGAACTGCAACTTGACTTGTTGGCATGAAACGATTTCTAACCTTGAATTCTAGTTTTAACAGCATGTTTAAAACTAGGCTGCTGATATTTAGAATTCTCGAGAGATGAATGCAGTTTGTCGGATCTCGAGTTTTACTTCAACACTGCAATACACGCAATGCTTCACAACTGAAGTAGTTAATATTAAGTCAAAGGCACTGATAGCATATACGTTCATAAGGTTGTATATCTATTATTAGATATACTGCATTGAAGGATATAAACTATATAATAAATAAAACATTCATATAGCAGGTCTGAAAACTGTAAGTAAAAAAATTGGCATGTGATATGTAAAACATGTAAATTGTTTTATACACTCTTGCTGTTTATGAAAAAGCCGTGGGAAAGGTAGTGGCAGGTCCACCCAACATATGACCGTGAACTGAACTAATTGAAGATTATGGTGGGGAGTATGCCATGCCTCTGCCAGAAGATAATCCCTCATCAGCTGCTGTCTGGACTCAGAATGAGGAGTGCATTTCATGCAGGGTCTCCCCCTGTGGAGCTGCAGAAACTGAGAGGCAGCCTGTTTAATTACTAGCTCCACTACAAGCTGGTGGAACACTGAGACTGGGGTGGAACAGCGAACTAAGGTTCTGGGAGTCCTATGGTGTGGGGGGTGGGTAAGGGAATGCCTAACCCCCTGACTGTGGAAAACACGAACAATGAGATTTTGTTTAGACTGAAGGCTCTCCAGCTTTGCCTCAGTTGCCATTGTTCCCAGACTTTTTCTTCCGTCCTTGCAGGTTACAAATCCAGACGCATATTGAGTCATTCATGAATCTGTCAATGACAGGGTGAAGCCCATGTACGGAACCCTGCTGGGAATTTAATGAACATGTTTTCCTTCAGAAGTACCTCTGAAAGTTAACAGCACAAGCACAAGGGAGAATGAGAGAAAGTTAATGACATCCAAGAAATGTGAAATCTGATGCCAGTTTTGCTTTACAATCTTTTGGATTTCATGCAGCATTTTACCAGATGTATTGTTTGTAAGGTTGGCCGTATGAGCACTAAAACATAACAGAAATTACATTTAGGTCATTCATAGGCAATTCTACTCAGTCCAAAGCAACTCCTCTGCTACAAACATATATGAAGCAGAAATAGGGTCCAGACAGCAGTGAGAATTGGCTCTTTGTGTAAAGCAGCCTTGTCCAACTTCAGCAAAACACTCTGTTTACAAAGAAGCATTGCTTAACGAACTGTGAGCCTCGAGAGCCTCCGAGGTCAAGCATCTCAGCAGAATCACAACCTCAAGGATTTACCCCCACAGTGGCAATTCACATATCCCTGGATGACGGTTAATGCTTTTAAAAGCAACGAGACAAGACATAATCCTTAATCAAAATATCTATTGGTTTTGTATACGTGAGCCGGTTGTGCTAGGACTCCTGACAAAACAGAAGAGGATACAGATAAACAAGGACAACGATCCCCACTGACAAAACAAAGCTAAATTCAAAATGTGGTAGTACTCTGCTGATCCAGTGGGTAACGTGTGATTCATCACATGGCAGAACAGACGTCTCTCCTAAACAGTTTAACATCATTTGATTTGACAAGCAGAGTCATAGTTGTGTCTTTGTCATTGCATTTGTTTCTGGACGAGCCAGATGAGTAACTGTTGAGGCAAAACCACGGCGTTTCCAGAGCCGGTCTGCGCCTGTGGTCTGAACGTCTCCTCTTTTCAGCCAACAAATGGTTCAACAACCTTACAGAATCAATATTATAACCACCCTGTGCAATCAATATTGCTTTGGAGAGCACAATCACAATTTTTCTTGATAAAAGTGTGATTTTAACCACACATTTTTGCATTTTTTCTAATAATTTTTCATGTTTGACATGCCAGAGCTGAGGGCACACAGACAACACTTAATGTTCAGTTTTTTATGAATTAAAAAAAAAGTCAGGCAAAAGTACACAAACTGAAACATAACTAGGGATTAACGCCACACAAAAGGTGCACCATTTGCCCCACTTTCTTTGTGGAAGCAGTCCGGAATCCCTGACATTTCACAACATTTCCTTCGGCACATGCACTCACGGTGCCTAACTCTTGCCCTGAGCACACAGCTCGGTGAACCCGATCACCTCACACAGTAATCCTTACTACCTTAACTGCAGTTATGTTGTCACATGAACTGCAGAGCTTGAAAAGCTGTGCATGCACAATCTGGAGAGGACACGTCACAAACAAAAGCCACACTCATGCACAGCTAATCTCATTACCCGTGTCTCTATGCAGTATGGGGTCAACAGGGTTGCCTTGCTTGTGCCAGCGCACTGCGCCAGGATCAAAACCATCATTAAAGTCACCTCGGTGTGAAAGGTGGTGTTTGTTTGCTATCAAGAGATTTAAGTGGGCCTGGCTTCGGTGCAAAGCATGTTGCTGGGCAAAAGTTGTTTATGAGCCCCGGATGAAAAGTCAGAGCAGCCTGTGTTTACTGTCTGTCAAGTCTGGTATTTCAGAGCTTTTCGAGCAACAGGTGCAACTTAAGATACTGTGAGAGTGCGCTATTCTGAGTGATAGCTCAAATCACCATTCAAAGGACTGCAGAGTGAGTTACTGACTGCTCAAGTGCACGCTACAAGAAGCCTGCTAAGTGCTTGACTAATGACAAATGGTAACCTGGTCCCCAAATCTCTGCAGAACTCGGAGCACAAATAAGAAAATATGACCAAACAGTAATCTAATTACTGGAAAGCAGCTTGCACGCACAAAATCTGTGGCTATTTTAAATGGCTCTAATAATAATCTTAATCTAATATGATTTTCAGTGAAATAGCATTCCCAGTGGAGATTAGAAAGTATAGTGATCTAAATAAAGTTGATATAATAATAATTGTCTTTGCAGTGAATCAATATGAGCTGCAATAATCACAATCCAGTACTCTTCTACTACTGTTTTACACAAATGCCCATCATTTTAATAGGACACTTGTAGAGTAAATTCCACAAAACTGCAGCAGCTGAATGACATTTTTAGTCCCAGGAACTAAAATGTTATTGGTCGCTCCGTGCATGCACCAGGCTTCATAAGATAAACCTCAAACTCTGCATGCAGTGCTCCAGCAGGAAAGGCAACGCAGCCACATACACATCAGGACTTGAATTATTCGCAGAGCAATGATTAAAAAAAACAACCCAAAACGAAACCAAATAAATATTTTGTTTCCCATAAAACACTAGTCAACCCCTGTTGGCTGCAATAACCTGCAGAACAGCCTTTACGCACAGTAAACTGATTCAGAACCGCCATGAAGCCTTGTGTGGCGATATTGGGGACAGCCCGAGCAGCGGATGGAGCAGAAAAGCTTTCTCTGGGACGCGCAATAATCCTGTCCTCACGAAAGCCGTCAGACCACCACGCAGATTATAACTCGGCGGATCATCACTTTTTTTTCTTCCCCCCCTCCCAGGTTGTTTGTATTTAACCAAACGCAGCGGTGACATTCTTAAGTTCCCCTCAGAACCAAAACAGCACACAGCAGCTGCAGCAGCCGGACTGAACACCTTGAACATGTCGTTGTTTCTCGGTTTCCACTCGTGCCTGTTGCGCTGTGGACTCAAGACGTTTGCAGCACATGGTGCGCTGTTACGGTGAGTCGCCAGCAACTTTTCTTTGTTCCACAGCACGCATTTAACAGCGTGACTTCAGCTGGAAATGGACACAAAAATAATGTGACGCTTTGCTTCCAGGGGAGCTACCGCAGAGAAAAATATAATAAAATAATATAATTGCAATATTTATAGCTGGGCTTGTAAAAGATTCTTCGTGTAAAGCAGAGGCACGATAAAGGTGGTTTTTATGGTGTCCTTTTGTAGCGCTGATAAGTGGATGATCGCATTTGTGGCAGGTTTTATTTTGCTGTGGATTATGTGGGATTTTTTGACGTTTCACACTAGAATTTTCAACTAGATTTTGAGTGCTGCTGTGGTCTAAAGTTTAATTGTGTTGTGGCTATTTTTTTTTAATTTATTTCCTGTATTTGTGCACAGGCGCCCATTGTTGTTAGGTGTCATGTGGTTTCAAGTTCACTGCCATGGGAAAGAGGGAAAAAATCACTAGCTTTACTTTAACTCTCTCATACTCAGTAATCAATTTAATGTAACATAATGGTGAGTGCACAGGTGAATGAAGTTCATGCGGCACAAAAGTTGTCTGGTTTCTGTGTAATAATGCTAATATTAATAATAGTAAATCTTCATATAGCTAGGTGTAGTTTTGTACTTGGACATACTGTAATATGAAGAGGGACATAGAAATGTCAAGGGGACAAAAAATTGTTATTTCAACCTTTTATTTCAAAATGCATTTTATTTAATGAATATAGAAGCGAGCTGAAGATGCAGATGCAAAAGTTTAAACTCCTTGATGGAGGTTTGTAAAAGATCAAATGCAATTTACTGGATTTTAAGGAGATTATAAAGTAAGTAAATTCATGCATAACACAGTTCCTGGAAATTTGAAGTACCTCATGTATGTTTACAAGGAGTCACATGTTTGAAGAAAAAAAAAACACGAGTTGTTGACTGAAAGGCTGTAGCTTTATCTTCAGCTTGAACTGTCCCACAGCAGATGTAGTTTAATGTAGCTTGTGACCTCTTTATGAAGCTGCAAAAAAATATGTGATGTAACGTGATGTGCGAATAATGGCCTGCCACTAATGGCTGTGCATAACCAGACTGCTGGATTTTTACAGCTGAAAGCTAATGATAACATCTTTTATATCTTAAATGGGAAGTGCTGTTTTCTTTTATTTACAGTTGTAGAGCGGCAACATCTGGAGCAACAATTAGAACGGCTGGGGATTAAAATAAATTCCTGCTTGGTGTCACACCCTTGTATAGAGACCTCATCGCCATTTTTCTGCCACTGTGTCACTCATAGATTTGTTACAATTTTCTGTTCGTCATTTGGCTGATCCTCAGTGGTCCTTTCTGATTAATGGCCTCAATGTTGCATATCTGCCCACATTTTACATGAGTCACCAATAACACAGCACTGCTTATTCTCTGTACCACTGTTCAAATGCATTCATGTCATGGGATGTTTATGCGTATTAATTTCATTGCAACAGCTATTAAAGATCTCTGGTCAGGAGAGCAAGCCTGACCTGGAGACCGTGCAGGGTCACAAAAAATGGCAGTGCAGATATGATTTAGCCTCAAAGTAAAATAACTACCAATGTGACAATTTTAAATTGTAAACTTTAAACATTTCTGTTTGCTTCTATTCATTATTGATCATTGTCTTTATTTGATATCTTCTGCCTATCACTGATTTTTTTTATTTTTTTTGCAAAGCAGATTCATAAATATTATTAGCAGCATAATGCATTAAAGGCTTTTATCTTTTCCATGTAACCAGATGCTTTAATATTTGCTTGGTCTAATTTTGATCTGCGGATATACGCAAATCTATCTGCACTCTTCCATTACAAGATATATCATCTTGTGCTGACATATAGACAGAGGCTTTTTTTTTTAAAGAATATTTTTGTCTTTTAAGGGATTTAATGTTTTGAACTACTTATTGAAAGTAGATAATTAATCTCAGTACAGAAAATTGTGGCACCTAATCAACAAATCTTAAACACATTTTAGGTTTCCATCCTTGTTGCACTTCAGCAGACTGTTAACTGCCATCCTGCGGTGGGGAGAAGGAACAGGTGAGCACTGTCAGCCAGCTGAGCCAGACAGGCCAATAAACCAGCCTCAGGACACTGCTGACTGATGCAAACTTGCCTTTAGTTCTCCCTCATTCCTAAACTCGACTGCTACTGCATTGAAAACTAAGAGCGCACTAAAAAGTTGCAGTTTCTCCTGTGGTTAGGGTAGAAGCTGCAGGACAAAATACAGCAATGCGTAGAAGTTGTGAGTTTCCCCTCATTTCTCTATTTTGTTAGGAAAATGGGAAATGGGTTCAGCAATTTATTGCAAATTTTAAACATACATGGAAATACAGTATCTTCTTGAAGGAAAATCAGAGCTCTTCTTTAGCTGTTGGCTGCCTTTTGTTTTGCTCTCTGTCAGGATGATCCCACACTGCTTTAATAATGTTGAGGTCTGGGCTCTGGGGAGGCCAATCCATGACTGATAGTGTATCTTTGTGTGTTTTGAGGGTAGGAGGTAGAGCAGACCATCTACTAATCAAAAGGTCGATTCCTGGCTGCTCCAGCCTGCATGCCAAAGTATCCTTGGGCAAGATACTGAACCCAAAGTTGCTCTCCGCTGTCTTCATTGGAGTGTGAATTTGAGATAGAAAACACTTAGGTGTAGAATGGGTGAATGAGGCATGTTGTATAAAGCTCTTAGTGCTTGAGTAGAAAAGTGCCATATAGGAACCAGTCCATTTATCTTTTTTCTATCCAAGTATGCTGTTACTGCATTGTCAGTGTGTCTGGGATCATTGTCATTCTGAAAAATTAACTCGCTGCCAATCAGACACTTTCCAGTTGGTGTTGATGGTGGATCAAATTCTGAGGATATTTTTCTGTGTTCATAATTCCATTGATTTTGACAAGAGCCCCAACACCACTGGCTGAAACGCAGCCCCAAACTATGACAGAGCCTCCACTGTGGTTTACAGAAGGCTGCAGACACTCACTGTTGTACCTATCGATACCAAAAATTTCAAATTTGTCTTCATCATTCGGTCAGACCTGTTGCCACTGATTTTCAGTCCAGTTCTTTTGTAATTTGCTAATCCTCAGCCTTTTCCCTCCATTAAGAATGACTTCTTCACAGCCACCTTTCCACTGAGACCATTTGTGATGAGGATTCGGTGAACATAGATGGATTGGTCAGGTCCAGTGTCAGATCATTGCTATGATTTCTTCCTATTTCATATACATCTGATGTAGATGAATAGTATTGTTGGTGCATAAACACAATTTTATGCCTGTCAAACTGTGTCACCTTTGACATTTTTATATAGATCCAGCTAAAAATAAAAATCAGAACAGATTATGTGAATTTGCGACAGGCAGCTTGCAACAAAGTGCCTAAAGATACAATTTAAAATTGGTTCTTTGTTAAGTTGTCTCTTATGTGTAGACACAACACCGGGATCCCTTGAGTTAGGTGCTTTTGATGCTTGATATATTCACAGGTCAGTGTTAAGTGGCTTAGCCACGAAAAAAAATTCCTCTGAAAATTGTCAGGTGCAAGAACTGGACTGAAAATGAGTGGAAAAAGCAGCCAATGTCAGAAGAAAAACCTCAGGGAGCCTGGAGAACTATTGCTCAAGTCCACTTATAAATTGCAACAAAGTTAAAATGTAAAGAAATGAGCAGTGCCTCAAGTTTTTGCCCAGTACTGTACATGATGTGTAAAATGACACTTAAAACTTTAACCTTTTTTTTTTTAAATTTGGGATCCATCTGTTTAGTTTTCCCCTGTTATGTAAAACAACCTTTTTAAACTGGTGCATGTTGATATGTGCTCGTGTTTGAGCAAAGAATCTGTAGTCATAGCTGTGCAGTCATATGTGTGTGTGTGTGTGTGTGCACACGTGTGTTTGTGGTGCTGAGTGTGAACACATCCGCCTCCCTCCCCCCATCGCTTCCTTGTAAAGTCGACAGCGAGCACACTAAGTTCATCTGAGGACAGGGAAATGCTTTTCTTTCCAGTATGAATCATTTTGGAAAAATGAGCCTCTGGACTGAATTGCCCCAGCAATTTGGCATGTTTCTCCATTCTGCTTTATTGTCTATTTTGGCTGAACTTGCAGTTCTTCATTTCACTGCCAAAAAACTTCATGTCCTATAGAACAGGCAAAGCCAGTTTCTGAGTAAACCACAGCCTGTAAGCAAATAAAATAAATCTCTGCAAATTACTGCCATAGTTTCCTGTTTAGCTTAGAATTGCGAGGAAATCAAGCCTGTGTCCATACTGTAAGTGCAGGGTCCCTCCCACAACTTTTACAACTTCAAAAATCTATAGGGCTAAATGGCACAAAACCATGGTTTGTAGTGGTTTCACATGTTTAAATTAATAACTTCCTATTTTAAAAGCCATTTTCTTAGCTCAAGGTATCTGCTCTCGTGCAGTTTGGAGAAAAAAAAAAACTCTGCAGTGCAGAGAAAAAAGAATGGGAGTGGGACTGGGGTGAGGGGAGTAATTTTGCAGTCAGCCAGCCCCCTTATAATTCTGCTGTTCCCCTCATCGTAGGGAGCAGAGATGGAAGAGGGGAGTGGCCTGTGTCAAGGCTTGGGTGAACCAATGGTGGGCTGTGGCAGCCTAGATCGCACTACCTATGTCCTCCAGCCCCAGCCTGAATTATGAAGGCTCGGGAATGGCAGCAAGCCTAATTACAATGACTGATTGCCCGTCTGTTGGCATTTCTCAGATGGCGATTGTTTTGTGTGTGTGTGTGTGTGTGTGTGTGTGTGTGTGTGTGTGAATATGAGGGGGAGGAGGAGGGGCATTTCTCATTGGCCTTCCTCTTTCTTTCTTTGCATGAGAACAGCTAGAGATTGAGATCTGATTGGTCAGAGAAAAAGAGATGTTTCATGATTTGGCGAGTCAGCGCTGGTGGGAAGCCAGAGACAGGTGATGCTGCATTGTAGGCTGTTCAACCTTTGGCACAAAATCCATGAAAAGCTGAGTGTTACACTATGAAGGACATATCAAAATATTTTTGTGTATTGCCTGTAATTTTTTTTTAGATATTGATGAGAAACACAACTGGTCTCTAATGTGGGAAATGTTTGACCTGCTGACTTTTCACTTTCTAATTTTGCCATTTTCTTTATCCATGGTCTTGGTGTTGTAAAATTTTATTTTTTTCAAAAAAAGGGAAAGAAGTCTTGAATTGGCCATTTGTATGTCAGCAGAGCACTCAGAGGTGTGATGTGTGTGTTAAGTGGGAGCTGGTTTGAGTTGGTCTGCCCTGCTTTGTCCACTGCTTTGGCTTTTATTCCTCCAGTAATGAATTGTGGAAGCCTTGGCTTCATCTGGAGTGTCTCATAGCAACTGAAAAGAGAGAGGGAGAGCTGAAAAGGCCACAGGAGATCATGTGTTTCTTTCAAAAGGGCAAGACCATCATTTGGGCATTCTTATGAAGAGGCAAAATTCAACTGGACAATTTTTCCCATCCTCATGTGGCATTATTTGTTTCCTTTATTTCAAATGGCAAAATTTTAGAGCCTGGAATAGTAGTAAGTGTTCTCCTATATGTTTATATTCTGATTATATTCTGATTTAAAAAATAATAATATTTTAGTATTTTGTGACTGCCAGGGCTGTTCGTGAACATAATGCAATAGTGGAGTTAAGTGATGAGACTGTGTGAATGAACATTAAAAAGGAAAATGCACAGAGACAGGCCCAGTGTAGTGACAAAGACCATCCTGTAAGTGATGTAGAGCTGTAAATTTTCCATTAGTGATAATTATATTCACTGTTGATCAACATGAAGGTAATTTTTCAATTGACTGATTAATAATTTTGTTTGCAGAATCACACTGAATAGAAACATTTACTCTCTAATCTTCATGGAGTCCATTATAAAGTAAAGTAAATAATTTCTTCACAAAGGAACTACTTACAGTTATGAACTTACTATATATAATTTAGTATGTAATCATTTGAGTTCTAATGATTGAAAGTTTCCTGTCTGTCATACTTTGATACCGAAACCCACCTTCCTCAGTCCGTCTCTGTGTCCTGAAAGCTTTGCAGACCTGTGAATATATTAAAGGTGACTTTTTTTTTTAAACTATCTATTAGAATCCAATAGATAAATCAGAAAACATGTTGCATCAGCCAGGGTTGAAGCCTGGCCATGTTTGCCCTGTGACCCAGACACTACCTGTCTGCTGCTATGGTTACAGGGACAGAACAGGTTTAGTGGCCTGACTCCAGGGATTACTTTCCCTGGTCTTAACAATCAGGCCTGTGCCCAAGTGACTGTAAAATGGACCAGACTGCACCCTAAAAGTTAAGGGAGCACTGCAGTGTGCCCTAGTGGCCTTTAAAAGTGTCCTAAGTGCTGTGCAAGGGATTAGACCTTTTGCAGCGTAATTGTTTTGGTGTCAGCGATTGTCTCTTTGCGATCACGTTCACTCATAGTGATTATTGAGTTCCCGACACTCACTAGATATAACTCTTAATTTAAGTCAATTTTCGTTGTCATTTAAAAACCGCATTTACTGAAGTACTTTTTCAATGCTGTTTACACAACAGAGTACAATAATGAAGAAAAAAGCAGGAGCCCAGAAAACAATCGTATTTTTTGATATACATGACGTGAATGCAACAACTTGAACATGAGTAAAATTTTTAAAAAATTAATACATGCTAGTTTGTCTGGCTGACCAGATTTGTGTTGCCATTTCACTGACTTTATATGATTTAGTGAACACTTGGGGTAAATACAGCGCATGTGAACTAGCACTAAAGGTCAGCCTCCGCTGGCCGTGGAATTTTAGCAACTTAGCAAAAATCACAGAAGCTTCTCTCATTTATTCCAGTGACTTGCAGTCTTACAGGTGTCCACCAGATGCTGCAGGCAGCCTGCACTGTCCCTTGCATGTTATCCAGTGGAGCTGTAATATCCACTTTGGTGCAAAGATTGGAACTGTTTCCATGGTATTAGGATTAAATGTTATTTAGCAGTGCATCATAGAAAATCAGTCCCATTTTAAGCTATTAAGTATCTTTGATGATGCATCTGTTATAGAAAGTAGACTCAGGGCAGTGTCATTAAAGATGTGTCTTAATCCAAGTTTTTGGAGAGATGATGAAAGGCAGTGTTTGATATAAAACGTTATATGGCAGTTATCAACCACTGTTTTGAAGTCAGCAGCTTTTAAATTACAGCCAAGCACACACCGAGAGCACTAAGAGATTTCTGCAAGAGTTGTCAGTACTAGTGTAATTAAAGAGTGCAAAGCTAAGATCTGCAAATACAGTAAAGTGAAAACTTCATTTTTCTGGCAGTATAGCATGTCTCTTTTGTGGCTTCGCTCGTGTAAGAATGAAGCAGGGTTGTATCACATGTTAGGCAGAGCAACTTCACAGTTAACTTGAGGAACAAAGCCAGCCCTGCTACAAAGCATGCTGGGAAGTTTGGCTCCTGGTGAAAGTACCTGCCAGTGTCCAGAGAGTGGCTCTGAAAATCTTTGCAGGGGCTGAAAATGAAGTTTGAAAGTAGAAGTAAGTGAAGCAACAATGCACGGGCTTTTCACAGCTGCAAACTTAGCCTTCTCTTAAAGAGACACGAACGTGGAAATTGGAAATGTTAAACGCACCGTAAAACGGGTCATTTTTGCAGCAGCAGATCAGTTTTAGCTTTTAGGACAGTTAAAATGATGTAGTGTCATTATTCAAAAGAACAGAGAAAATGTCAGTTTAAATGACTCACCTGTAACTGGTTATGACCATGTTTGTTGTGTTAAAAGGTTCCAGCCCTGAATTAGAAAGTAAAGTATTGCAACTTGGTTTTAATATTAGGGAACTGAATTAATGAAGCTAAAGCTGTGTGTGTGTGTGTGTGTGTGTGTGTGTGTGTGTGTGTGTGTGTGTGTGTGTGTGTGTGTGAGGTGTGGTATTTTTTTTTGTTGTTGTTGAG
>VUQK01013219.1:0-12714 GCA_015106715.1 Bujurquina vittata | reverse complement strand
GGTTTTAATATTTGTGAGTTGAATTTTTTTATCTATAGGTGTGTGTGTGTGTGTGTGTGTGTGTGTGTGTGTGTGTGTGTGTGTGTGTGTGTGTGACGTAGCAGTATAATTTTTTGTTTTGGTTTAGTTTCTCAAGAAACGAGTTTGCAGTCCCAGGGTCTTGCTCAAGGGCACTACAACAAGTATGACTTATGACTGACTGAAATATTTTGTTCCCAGGAAAACAACCACTGCAGTTTAGAAACCTTTTGTATGATTTTATTTATGATTTTAACATCATCTGCAATACTGCTCTTGGAACAGTTTACTTAATTACTTTAAATTCATAGAGCTTTTTTTTTTAATTCCTAGAAGTAATAAATCCCCCATATTATACCATGTGATATTAAATTTTGGATGCTCATATTAAGCTCATGTCAGCTTGTCACAGATTATTCTCATTAGCTCCACACACAGAGCACCCAGTGTGTGTGTGTATATGTAAATGTTCTTTTCATTTACATATCCATTTTTACATATTTACAACAAACATACCGACTGAGTAATTAGGAGTAGTGAACTCCATGTCATTAAACTGACATTAAATTAGTAGTTTTAACTCAGTTTTGCAGTAGTTTGCCGGTAGCATAAGTACACTCAAAATTGCAGTTAAAGGAAAGCAGTAAAGTTTTTAACATTGCTATACTTTCCCAAGAATACCGGTGTATTTTATTTTGTAGTTTATGTAAGTTCAAGTTGGGCACTTCATGCATATTTATTCAGTTTCAGGGCTTGTTTCCCAGCATGAGTTTTTTTGTATTCAATATTATTATCATTTTGATTCATACGTACCTTGTTAGTTGGATCTGTTTTTACTAAGCAGTTGGAATAACTTTTTCTAAGTAGCTTTAATTAACCAAACTAGATTTTCCTAATGAGTAGTGTCAGCTCAACTTCTTCCATAAATGGAAGCTTTTAAAATCAATTCTCGAACACTGCCGTAAAAAAGCTAGATATTCCAAAAAAAAAATTTACTGTTATATTCTTTCCCAAAAAGTGGTATCCTGGTGTAATCTTTGTTGCTTTTGATGGCTTTACTTATCACCAGATCTGAATGGGCAAGGATGGATATGATAAATTAACGGCCCAAACAACAGTGCTGGGTGTCACTGCCGAGCGGCTGTCTCAATAGTGGTGAGCAGAGGTGGTCAGCTTTGTAGCAAAGCACCCAAAGCTAAGCAGTGGTATGCAGTCTGGAGGGTCTTGAGCGATCATTTCATGCTCCCCATTTTGCTTTTGCACATTGTGCTGTTCAGGGTCCAGACTGTATACCCCTCCAACCCTGGGCCCCCCTCATTGTGTGAATAAGCTCTCTTGAAAATCCTTCAGGAGTTTTGAGTACAGGCAAATCATCATTATTTGCATTGTCTGTAAGATTTAACAGGTCAGCTGAGACGGCCACATATTGGACACACTAGTGTTTCTCTCTTTGCCAGCATCTTCATCATCCTCGTCTTTGTTTCACAGTCTTGATTTCTGATTATTTTTCCAGATTTCCTGTCTCTTGATGCACTGAAGTACAGTAAATTAGTTCTATTAATCTTTCTTTCAATAACAAAAAAATCACCAGATTTGATGGATCCAGCAGATCATGTACTGATCGCAGTAATAAATGCACATATTCATTCTTGTCTAGTTAAAGAATCTCACGATTCAAGTTTCAGCTTATAATAACACACAGTTTGTTTAATCTATCATGACTAAATACCCTTGGTTTTATCTGCTGCTGCCCATTTCCCCTTCCAGAAGAGGGTTATGCTTTTCCTGTTGGTGCCAGAGGTTAAATGGCCGGGAAATGAGGCAGAAGAAGCATTACGGCTGGTGACAAATACAACCGTACACATTTGAACCTGGCGTAAAAATACAGTCAAGTACAGTATAAGGTAGTAACTTGGTGCATTACAAAATGACTTATGTGATAATCTTTTTTTTTTCTTCCCACCTTTCCCATAAGTCTGTTGTAGTACAAAAGAAGACATTAGAACACATTAAGTCCTCGTTTTCTGTTGTCAGATCAGTCTTAAAGTGTTCACAATGTCTGATTATCCCTCAGCATTACAAATGCAACATGTTAACTGTAAGGATAGTTGTGTGGGTATTGCTATAAAATGTAAAAGTAGTCCACTAAGTGTCCAGTTCCCCGACTACAAGGAGTTAAGATTGTTGTGTTTGTTCTTGTAGCCATCAGCCTGCCATTTAGTATACTTTGCTAGTACCTGATTGTTTTTAAAACTTAGCAGAAGCAGATTTAGGAATGAAATTAAACTGCTAAATGAGCAGCAGCCTAGTCCACCTGTCTTATTGGACAGATTGGATCTTTTCCACCATTCAAGCTCTTTCTCATTACTAGAGAAATGACAGAAACGATTAAAAACACAATTGACATAATAAACAGTCTTTAACTCATGAAGTTGAGATTAAATGGAGAAGGTTTTATTAAAAATAACATAATGCACTCGTTTAGCTCTTGGGAATGCAGTTTAATCTTGGAAAATGTTTCCTATTGTTAACTTCAGACCTTTCTGTCAAAGACAGGCATGCGTTCATATCTCTCTACTTCTCCATGCTGATTAGAGGCAGAAATACCTTTGTTGGCATCTAGGGTAGCAACAGGGGATCAGATAGAAGGGGGTAAGTGCTAGGCTTTCATTCCTGGCCTCCTGGCAGGCAGACTGCAGGCAGGCAGGGCAGTTAGGCCAAAGCCAAGACGAAACTCAGACAAAAACACCTGATCACTTTAATTAGCCTAAGCCCGTGGTTCTCAGACTTTTCCTGGCATGCTTCGCTTGGAAGCCAAAAATGTTTACACCTCACATCCAATTTTTATCAGCCATTACCAGTAAAAATTTGTAATTTAATGACATAATGGTCAGAAGAGAATAATAGCATCAGCAAACTCTTGTTTGTTTAGTTTCTCCATCCCTCATAGTGATCCGGCTTCTTTTCTCTCCATATTTTTGTTCCACAGTCCGTTTATTTCAGTTAGAAATTGCAACGTCTTTAAAATAGACAATGTGTATATTATAATCTGACTAATATTTGCTTTGCCTGAAATGCCCTTTTCAAGTACACAACCACCAGTGTTAAAAGCTCCAGGAGCATACCTTAAAAAGCAGCACAGCCCTATTATGGCTTGGGGAACCCTTCTGATGCTCTTTTGTTAACAAGCTTACTATCATCACTAGTTAACTGACATTAGCTCATTAGCGATCAAGCATGTTAGTTAAAAAAATCCCCAGACAGAATTCTTTCTTTAGCAAGCTCTGCATTTCTACCTTACACTCGTTTTAAATCCAGAAATTAGGATCAGCAGCTTTAGCTGTAGTGGGGTTAAAGCATCTGTCATTATGTGGTGTCTATCTGTCCACTGGAGAAAAGAGCTGGTTGACTCCAGCAGGAGAGGAAGCTGTCTGACTTGAGTGTTGTGATGTGCCGGTCACGGGAAGGAGGTTACTTAAAGGATATGATGTCTTCTCAGCAGACTAGATGTCAGCAGGAGTCACCTCAGCTCTCTTGGGGGAGAGGTGTCACCCAGATACACATTTCATGCTCATCTCCAGAGAGTGATAAATAACAGTCATGACAAGGTGTTCAAAGCAGCAACACTGAGATGACAGGGGCAGTGGAGGAGCAGGTATTTATTTGAGAATGAACTAGAAATTAAACTTGTCGGTCATTGTCATTTGGACCTTGATTGTTCATCGTCGCCTCCTTTTTATTGGGTCAAAGGTGCAACTGTTGGTGCTATAAGGGATGCTTATGTTTGAACATTTTAACCTGTTAGGAACATGTGATAGTTGGCATTAAAAAAAAAAAGTAGGTTAAGCTTTTCTAAGCTTATAATCCTTAGTTGGTATCAGATAAGTTTCGCATGCTTTCTTGTACTTGTCTTAGCTCCTTGGCACCGTATGTGTCAGTGTTTTTCAAAGCCAGTTGAAAGAAAAATCAAAGATTATATGTATGTAATATTTGACCTCTGAACACTTGCTAGTCAGATGATGGACTCTCTTTGATTCCATTATTGAGTTACACTTCTCCGTACCCTCTTAGCGAGGCTTGTGGCCCCTCCTCACCGGGTACGAACCTGGCAGGACCAGGACGGCTTGGTCCTTCTTTTCCGTGCCCCATCCCCCACCAGACATAGTGATGGCACTCAGTGCCAGAGACACCCCTCCCACCCCTCTCTTCCCTTCACCACCACTCTTCTCTCCTCTCCTCTCCACCCTCCCTTCCCTCTGTGCCGCAGGCAGACCCAGGCATGGGATCTCCATCTGTGCACAAAGGAGCCTCCTCTATCTGCATACGCTGCACATAAAAGGGCCTTTTGTCATGAGCTCTGCACACATGACCGTCCGCCTTTCACCCCGCTGGAAAAAAAAAATCACTCTCTCCAGCAATCCAACCCCACCCCCAACACCAGACTCAACCCCGTCCCCGACCCCCACCCAGTCAGGTTTTCATCTGCAGAGAGAGAGAGAGAGAAACAGATCTGCTCCAAACTTTGCCGAATAGAGACAACCATTAGATGGAGCTGCCTCCATCACTTCTACAAAATCTCTTTTCCTCTTTTTCATTTCCCCTTTATCAAGCCTGCCTTCTCTTTTTTTCTAACTTCTGGGGTCTTTGTTTGTCCTCATTGTGAGGCACGAACATATTATAGCATCTGCCGTGCTGAAATATGAATGTGCTCCCAGTTTTGCTGTCTCCCTTTCTTTCTGCAGTCTCTGACATTTAAGTGGCATTAGTGGTTGGTTGTGTGCCAGGTTATCAACCCCCCACCCCCATTAGAGAAGCACAGGCTCAATTGACAACAGTCCGAGAGCAGAGGCTTTTCAGTGCCTCTCATTTCACTGCCTCCTGCCTTTTAACCTCTTAGTCCCACGCTACTCAGCAGAGCCCGAGGTATTTGTAATGTGTAGAGATAATGGCAAAAAATTGTCTGTGCACGTGAGATCCATATCAAGAGATACAAGGTAGGGTTTTCTACCACTGGGAGACAAGTGGGCTGTGCGCCATTTTGGCTACTAAAGATGACACATATTGGTGTTGAGGGATATTGAGTCAGGGTGGAGATGGAGCAAAGACATAGAGGCAGGCAAATACACACTGTCAAGTGCACAAGTGTTGCCACAAAAACAAAAATGCTTTCCTCAGCGTTTTCTTTGAAACACACACGGCCCCGATGCCTTACTCCCAGCCAAACGAGTGTGGATTTTGGAAAGCCCTCTAGCTCATCTTGCTGTCGCTGCACACAGGCCTGTGGCGGAACGGAAGGATAAGATTGACTTCTCCCTCCATAGCCATGTCCTCCGCATGACCCTCTGCCTCTCTAAGCTGGTGTGAGAGGTCAGGGGCTGTCATACCGTTGAATACGTGCTGTCGACACCTTTAGCTCGATGATGATAATGGTGATGGGTGGACCAGCACGCGTTACACCCCATCAGTGTCAACACAGTTTAACATAAGGGGAGCATACAATATACACAGAAGGGACCCTGACACACAGACTAGCATTGAAATAATTTAGCGCACAAGTGTTTACCTTTCTAAGTGTCTGTGGTCATGAGCATGAGGAACAGGGCTGCTTGTTCTCACAAAAGTATTATTTAATGAGACATAATGATGATAATGATGATAATGAGCGTAATAAAAATAAACATTCTTTTTATCACAAACGTGACATGATATTTAAAAAAAATAAATAAAAAATCACACAATGCATGACACTTGTGGGCCAAATAAAAAGAACACACACAAAATAAATCAAGCATATACTAGCTATAAACCTGTATATGGAACACACAAACCAATGAGTTGTCAACACACAGGATTACATTTTCACACACTGTGCATGCCCTCAGATGACCAAGCTCATATTTAAAGAAATGTCTTTTCACAGTAGTAAATGGACATTACTTTTACTGCTGGCATGCGGTCTGTTCTGTTTGAATAGTGAGCTGTGTCTCAAACGCGTATTATTTTGCTCTATGTAAAAACTAATATTTAGCAGGAATTAAAAGAGCCACTGAATTTGCATGAATGACCCACAAAGTGTAGCATGTGTTTATGCAACTGGCCTATAAATCGCTGCTTTTCTCCCACATACTGTAGATAAAAACCATTCTGTTAATACAGTTTTACTCGTCGATTACAGTCTGTGATTACAGTGTGATTTTTACCAAATCCGTTTTTTTTTTTTAAATCTATGACATCAGTATCAGCTCTGCATCCCCTCTTGATGCCAAAAGATCAGGAAAACTAAGCAGTAAATATTTATAATATTTCCTGCCTTGATTTTTATCTTTGCGTAGCTGTTTTGTGACTAAGCTTACTTTACTGTGGTAACCTTAAGAAAGAATTCAGGAGCCGAAAGCTCAGCGATCCCGTGTTGGAAAAGGCATGAGAAAAAGTGCATGTATTCTAAAAATGTTTTTAGGTGCATGCTTTGCTGTTCACAGTGGAGCAAGGATGCTAGACAGACTGTGTGAGACAACAAAACAGCACGCAGAAAGTGTTTGTTGAGGCAGTCAAACGTTGAGTGCATATGGCTCTGCTGTTGGACTCCTTGCAGCCCCGTGGCACAGAAACAGGCGTTGTGACGTGGCCCCTAAAATGCCAGGGATCTGCACTCCTGGCTTGGTGATTAGGAAGAACAGAACAAAATGGCCCAGGTTTTTTTTTTGTTTTGTTTTTAAAGCAGGAATTAGCATCGCTGAGGAGAAAACCACAAAAAGAGACTAGAAGAATGTAGAAACCTGAGTGGACGGAGACAAAGAATTAACTTTGTGTGTCACTGATTTTGAAATATGTCCCAGTGCATTATTTAGTGCTGCAGATCAGCATTTTAAATTCCTAAATAGATTTAACCATTTGGTATATGCCTGATACTTTTGTAATGGCCAAAATGATACGAGTACACAGGCCAATCAAAAACATTTTTAATGTAATATTTTTACACTTAAGTGATTTTATATTTTGACAGTCATTTGAACCCTGTTTGTCCTCCTTTCTGCTCTAAGGCAGTTTTGTAATATATTTGGATCTCCAAACCTACACAGTAGAGTGACCTAATGCCAAGTTATATTAGGTGTTTGATTTTGGGCTTGTAATAACACAGTATTAAAATAGTAGCCAAAACAATTAACACATAATAAATTTAAATATTAAAAAAATGATGTGTGCTGCCCCCCATTAGCGTAGTTTAACCCCCTTTTTTTCTTTTTTCTTTTTTTTTTGTAGTATGTTTTAACTGAACAGGTTAAGTTTGATGATCCTCATCTTGATGGGATCATAGTTTACGACTCAGTATTTTTCTTAGGTAAAAAACAGCATTCATTTAGATTATTGAGGCTGTAGTTTGATGTTGATTTCTTGCCTAAGCTGCCCTTGTTCATTGCTGCCTTTCGAAAACGGCCCTGATCCAGGACAATATGTCTGGTTGTTGAAGGGCTGCCAGAAGTAGTTGTTAGTTACAGTTAGGGCGCGTCCCTCATAGGATAGGTTGTCCACTCTGAGGTCTGATATCGAATAGGTCCATAATTTCCAGCTTGTTCCCAGGAGAAGCTCTCCCTTGCCCTTTTCTCTCTGTGTCTCTCTTCCTCCTTTCCTTCTTTCAGAGTCCTGTGAGAAACAGCAAGGTGAGTTAATTCCTGCTTTTGAAAAAAGTCTCTATTCCTATTTTCCTGCTCGACCCATCGTCTGTGTTATATCCACAAATTCGGTTTCCTTCAGAATATGTCTCTGAAATATTTTGAAACTCGGGATCTATTGCGATACTTCTGAATTGTTCACATGAAGGCATCAGCTCAAATGCTAGCTGTGGCACACGTGAGGAAAAAAAACAGTGCTGTTTTTGTGGTATCAGAACATTTCGGGCAAAGTTGATTTGAACTGAAATCAAATAAATTCAAGAGTAAATAAATATGTAATTTATTTCTATGAAATTATTTATTAGAAGTGAAGTGTTTTCGAAATATGCCGTATTTTGCAGTGGGGAAACACTGATACATTAATAACAACCTGTATTATTTAAATCCAAGGCAGAATCCTAAAAGTGTTTATTTTATTTTTATTAAAGGTTCATCTTAAATAAATGAACTTGTGTCTATGATTTTCTAAGACTGAATATGAATCATGATCCACAGTTCATGTTAACGTTTTATTGTGGATTTCTGCCCAGTGAACAGAAGAGTGATTTCAGGAAAAGTTGTGTCAAGTGTTTTTTGTTTATTTTTAAATTATTTTTGTTGTTGTTGTTGTTTTTGTTTTATTGCTTTTAATAAAGCATGACAAACATAATATAAAGCCATAAATTCCATGCATTATTAACGATTTGCTAAAACAATATTAGTGTCTGTGGCAGTTTTGTTTTCGGGCAGCATGCTCCTTATTACACTTTATAATTCAGCTGATATACGTGAGAAATATACATTTAATTATTGTAAATATATAATATTGTTGACAATATTAATATTAATTTTAATATTTTATTTATTTCTTATGTCTGTTTATTTTCTGTAATAAGAGGGCAGCGCATGTATAATCCTGTCATATTTATATTCAAACTATAATATGCATTATAGTTATTATATACATGCCACGGAGCATTTTTAGCATTGGTAGATGATGTATTATCAAATAAGTGCTCACTGAGGAGTTTTTGCCTGTGAAGGTAACTTGTGGAAAAACTTGAACATGAACTTAATCTTTGGGAACATTGCTGAAAAATATCCCCAATTCTGATTTTTCTTTTCTTTTCTTTTTTTAAAATGATATTCCCATGGTGTTTTTGAAAAGGATTCACCTGATTTATGTTTCATTATAACTTATTATCAGCTTGCTTTTCCTGGAAGAGCAGGGTTAGGGAAGCTCAGCACGGCAGCATGCTTTCGCGTCTTTATTAATATAAAAGTGGACGTTGAAGGGCACGACAGAAGGAGTCTCTGAACAAACTGCTGCTTTCTTGTCTTTCACAGTCAGCAACATCACATTTTTTTTGTTGCATAAAGAATATGAATACTGCGCATGTCTTGCGTCCACCATTTTATTGCACACGCAACCATTTTATGAACTTCGGTGATGCTATTCAATCATTTATTCAAGTTTTGCCGGACAGAAACTGTTCTGTTTTTGGCTGCGTGTGCTGCACCTTGCAGAGATAGCCTTCAGTCCCCCGTCTGTGCGTGCGTGTGCATGAAATGCCAAACACAGAGAGAGAAAGTGGTGGTCACAGTCGACTGCCTAAGGTGACTGGTGGGGTCAAAGGTCAGGCCGTGTTAATACGATGTGATGTGCTGCCCTGGGACCTTGGTCCCATGAGGGATAACCCCCTAATCAGCATTAGTTAATGTGTTAGTAATCTCTACCTTCTTAAAGCAAACAACAGTGGAGCATTCAATGAGCTAGCTTGGCCTCCCATGTAACGCTTTTGACCTAGGGTCATGGCCTTTGTTCCCTCCTCGATGGGGAGTGCCCTCAAAGGTCCTGGGTGTAATAGAGAGGTTGTTTAGACACGTGCAGGGTGTAAGCTAGACCACCTCATAGACCCTTCTCCTGGAGAGTTTACTCTTCCATCACATAGGAGGGATACTAGCTTTTATCCCCTTAAATAAGACCATTAGAATAACCTTGTTTTTATGTGCCACATATCATATCTAAGTGTTGCTGTTGTAGTGGTTGCTGACCAAGCACCCCCCCCCCCACACACACACACACACACACACTTGCTAATGCCTCCTCGATGTTTGTATATGCGTAAGTGCAAATATTGTTTGTCTTTGTGGATTCCCTGCCCAGTGAAATTCCAGGTCACTCCTGCTATTCTCATTGTTTTATTGTTTTATGTAGCACTAGGAAGAAAACTCTGGAAAAACCATTTCTTTAATATGAGCTCATCCAGTCCAACATTTGAACTCTCTGATACAATGTTCACCCTCACAAATGCTAACAGATGCCTCTGAAAACACTTTAATGTGTGTTTAATGTTTTCTTCTGAATGCAGTCAGCAGACAGTTTATTCGAGCCCCGTTAACCACAAAAAAATCTATATTCTTTTTAAAGAAGTTATATAGATATGCACAACATTTTTTGTTGTTATACAATTTTTCTTTTATAACCACTTTAAACACATTTTTTGCTGTACAATCTTGTTACAAAGTCAAAGGAAATTATATTACAAAATTTCATTCGTGATCTGATTGCGATTAAATAAAGAAACATAGTCGTACTTTACAGTTTCTCTCCCACAAATTATTGTCAAATAATGTCAGGCAGAGTCTATAACATGGCGCCGTCTGCCATTTTGTTTCTCATTGCAGTATCAATTGGCCTGATCGACTGACTTTGTATCACGCAGCTGCAGCAGCAGCAGCCATGCACTCCAGAAGAAAAGCCACAGCTTTTCCCTGCCTTTTTCTTCCCGGTGTGGAAATTAAAGTGCGGCTGCACGTGTTACTGTTAAGATTCGTGTGCCCTGAATTTAGTTTTTCATCATTTAAGCTGGAAAACAGACGTTAGTAGTAGTAAGAACAAGCACAAATAGAAAAGGTGGAAAGGCCACTGCTAGTTCGCACGTGTCACTGGGACCTGATTTATATAGTCTTTTTAAGTAATCTGAATTTGCTTCCGAAATCTGATAAATTACGACTGTAAAATGAAGACGTGACAGGTAATTGCGAAAAGCGACAGAGGTACAATGTAGAGAAACCCAGCGGCAAGAGCTGGCAGCAGTCCCAAAACCAAAACTGTATCCTCAAATGAACTTTATGTCATGCAAAGTACAGAATGCACGCTAAGCATAAAGTCACAGAGCGTCCTTTACCCAAACTAATAACTAATAGTCCATGGAGTTCTAAATGTGCTATTTTTTGATGCTGCTTATTCCAAAAAAACACATCTTAACATATACCCGAGACATCTTTATACATTGAAGCCATAATGAAGTCATGGGTTTCTCAATTGGTTAAAATGCATGGCGAGATGTGACGTATAACTGAACCCCTTCTAATAGGATTCTATAGCTCCTGCCAGAGTAGATGACTGAACTGAGCTAGTGTCTCATTTAGGGGGGAGAAAAAAAAAAAGAAGAAGAAGAGAACAAATAAATTGCAAAGCGGCCTTTTCCTGCTCTTTGCTAGTGTAAATAACGCTGGCATTTTTCTCTCACTGTCTGCTCATTGTCTCTGGCCATGTGTGTTTTTACTAAAAACCTGTCTAGCAAAGAGGAGTGCGGAGAGAGAGAGAGAGAGACCAGTATTTTGTGCAGTTCTGTCTGCGCTGCTGTGAGGAACGGGGTGGTGGCCGTGCAGTGAAAGCAACCCTCACAAACTGTGCAGCCTGAAGCGGTAGCAGCCATGTTAAACAAGTCTCCGTGAGCTTGAGCCCCACTAGCATATCAGTGCTCTCCAAAACCAACAGAAACTTTTTCATAGAGTAAAAGTAAGAAAAGTTTAACCCCCACCTTTTTTTCTCTCATTGTGTCTGCTAGGCATGAAGTCCCCTCTTTAATTGTCAGCAGTTTATAAAGCAGAAATGAAATTAAAAAAAAAATTAAAAAAAAATAGCTCCTCAGTAATAGATACACTTTACATATCTCCTTCCTCCTTTTCTTCCCTTATAGAGCTCCTAGCTCAAGGCCGAGGGGGGAAAAAGTTAAAGCCACGAGGTCTGCCTTTGCAGTTTTTAGAACCAGAGCCAAAAGAGGCAGGAAGTTGTTGTACAATAGCGTTACAGTAATCTGCCTCAAATGGAAAAAGCCAAATGCTGATCGCAGAGTGGAGAAGGTGGCAGAACAGACAGAAAGAGGGAGGGAGGGACAGACTGGGAGAGAAAGAGCGCTAGCGTGTGAGAGCAAAGCATAATCAATACAATCTAAGATGGTGGAAACAGCCCTGCTCTTTAGGTCCCCCCCTTTTCATGGTTCCCTCTGAGGCTCGCTTACCCTTCATGTAAATCTGTGCGAGAAATTGGTTCAAACGAAATGTGCAGACCATTATGGTTTCTCTTCTCTTTTTTTTTTTCTCTTTTCATTCTCCATTTTACACAAGACAAATCAGCATCTCTGGGGGTTTCACTAAATGTTCGCTGAACTGTTGAACATTGAATGCCGGGCAAGTGGCAGCTGTTTTTCCTCGAGGAAAAGCAGCGGAGTCTCACCCAAAAATGCTTATCAGCCTTTTGACTTTGTGCCAAAATAGCTGCGAGGGTTCAGCTACAGCCTTCACTTTGTGACAGAGCCAGGGCGAGAAGGAGGGTCCTGGCCGTGCGTTCTTTGCCACATGTTACTGAAATTAACACTCTCCGTGCTTTTCTTTTTCAGTGTGTGTGTGTGTGTGCAGTCTATTCTATCCATTCAGGCTGCTCGGGCATGCCAAAGAGTTAATGCACTCTGAGTGTGTGTTCCTTTCAGTGTGTATTTCCAGGTCTGCAGAGCCTCACTACGGTAAGAGATGAGGTTAATAATTCAAGGAGATCTCAGAAGTGTTGCATATTTCAAGGATCCTTCAGTGGGGCAGGCACTTCTGAATGAGTCTGTATTTTCCGGTTTTCCATGCTTTTCTTCTCACTAGTTGATATAGTTGCTGACGTACGTTATAGTGTATCCCAGTATGGCGTATGCGTGCAAGCACTGAGTCTGCGCACTGCTGGAGGAGTGGATTTCTGTGTCATTCTTCTTCC
>VUQK01013217.1:0-18200 GCA_015106715.1 Bujurquina vittata | reverse complement strand
GTGCACAAAGCAGCTCCATAAAGACATGGATGAGCCAGTTTGGTGTGGAAGAACTTTCCTGACCTCAGCCTGATAGAACACCTTTGGTATGGATTAGAGACTGTGAGCCTTCTCTCCAACATCAGTGTGTGACCTCACAGATGTGCTTCTGGAAGAATGCTCAGAAATTCCCACAAACACTCCTAAACCTGTGGAAAGCCTTCCCAGAAGAGCTGAAGCTGTTATAGCTGCAGAGGGTGGACCCACATCATATTAAAGCCTCTGGGTTAAGATGTTACTCAGATTCAAGTGTGTGTGAAGGCAGAAGAATGAATACTGTTGGTAATGTATGAGTAAGTAGACCTATCTTGGAATGGCAAACCTTCGGTTTTGGTAGATGAACTCGGTGATTGGTTTTGCCTTACTTTATTCTGTTGTTGGCTCTTTTGCTCTTAGTCCTGATGTCCTCGTTAAGCTTTGTGCCAGTTTTAGTCACAGCCCACCAGACCGCACGATCAGAAGCTGCTTCTTCCCAGTGTCCATGGATGTGGCGTGCCTCCTGGATACATCCTTGAACCTTAAGTGTGGGCACCCCTTGGGTCTGGTATCAGCTACTGCTTCATCGTACAACCTCACAATTGGATGTTCTGCCATTGGCTACACATTTCGCAAGGCCAAGCCGTCACATACAGGTTTACATGAGCAGGTTTTATATGCTGGAAGGTCCCAGCCCCGTTAGCTGTAGCACCCTGGTGTTGGATTTGTCCTTCCATTTGATTCCAAGGATGTGCCTTAGATAACGTAGATGAAGGCTGTTCACGGGTAGAGTTGTCTGTGCTTCAGCGCTGTACAGCAGGCCGCTGAGGATGCAGATCTTTGTTGCCACATTTTTTTTGCCATGTAAAAGCAGAGCAGAGTATGCTGCAGGATTCCCGGTCAGGAATCGGCAGACAACTCCTCCAACAGAAGGCCCTCAAAGGCTGCTCATCGAAGCGTCGCAAACTTCTTCAACGATATGAGCGTCTCGAGTGTTTTACTGGAACAACTTTCCATTTAAAGTATCCTGAATAGAAATGTATGAGGGAATAATACATTTTTTTTCTCCAAATTGGAAAACGCATCGAGCTAATCGTGCTGTTGCACTGACACGAGCATGTGGATGTGTTTTTGGAATGGGTGATTCAAGTAATGATCATTTTTGTGGTATTGATCTGGCAGATTCCTCCCAGTGTTTTCTGCATTATGTTTCTCTGAGATTTTTTTTTTTCTGTGGGATTTAAAGCTTTCTCTTGTCCCCTCCTTTCTACCACTGAACTTTCTGAATGCTCTCGGCCAACTTCACCTCCTGAGTCCACCATCTGTGGTAGCCGCTATCTGTCGCTTGCTTGCCTGTCTCATCTCTTTGGCCGTAATGTCTTCTTGGGGTTAGTCCGTCAGGGCGCTCCTCCTCTGTCCAGCCAAACGCCATTTGTTGAATATAATTGAATGTGTTTATGCCTGGAGGGACCAGAAGATCAGGACCTTTCCCTTTTTAAAATGATAATCAGGAAAACAGCATGGAAGTCATCCCTGGCACTGTTCATTAGCATTTCTTTGGCTGCTGGTATGAGTTTTTAATGAGAAGCGTTCATGGACGGACACTTGTTGTTTTCAAGGACACAGAAAGAAAGAAAGTTGAAGCTTTCTTTGAACTTGTGGCTGACTCAGCTTCAGAAGTCAAAGAATTACTCACATTTTTCTTGATGTGTCATCACTTCTGCTTCTTTATCAGGGAGGGGAGGGAATCGTTATTTCTGTAGTAACCTGCCGTCTCTTTCCATATAGAAATCTGCATTTTTTTGAGAAACCCTCTGAAAATGCCCTCTTCAAGGTAGCAGGGTGAGCTTTTTTTTGACTTAATAAAGAAAATGAAGGAATAAAATGTCCAGACACAACAAAATACCGAGTCAGTGCTGACAAATTCCCAATCTAACAATGTGCAGAGTCTAAGAAAAGTGTGAGGCTGACGCGTTAGCTTACAGTGGCCACAGTGAACGACATTAAACAGGAGAGGACACGTATGAGCGATTTCTATTAGAAGGGTGGTTATTCCTTCAGTTTCAGCTGACCAGTCGTCTCAGCTCTGAAGCAGATGCAGGCAATAACTGGCCAGCATCGGCGCGTCTGCAGTGATGTCTGCACCTCTGAAGGCCCGAGTCAGACCGGCGATAAAAGACGACCGGTGTCAACTTCATCGCACAGCTCTTCGTGATGATGCACTGCTCAGGGTCAAAGCTGTGCGTGTGTGTTTGTGTGTGCACATAGAGAGACAGCAGGACGTTTGGGATTAACATCGCCCAGGCACCAAGAAAAATAATCTCACAGTCAACCTCACAGCTTTATTTTAAATAAGTGAAATTTAAATGTTTCTGATCATTTCTGAGGAACTCTCTTAAATGCTCAGTCTTTGGTTTTATGACGAGCAGCAGTGTTATCTCGTGAAACTAAACCGAGTTGACATTTTTCATTAGCGCCGATGTTCTGAAGCTGGGATTAAAGAACCGAGTCGGACTTGCACTGAAGACAAAGCCATTCAGAGGGCTCCAAGCTCAACAGCTACACACATCTTGGCGCTCGGTAATAAGGGAGGGGAAAATTGTTAATAAGAGTGCTTCAGATAATTAAATTAATATAAGTGCTAAAGCTTTGTTCGGTTATTTGGAGCCCCCATTAAAAGCGGACGGGCTAAATGTCAGGCTTATGATTTATTTAGCACTTTTTACAGCGCTGCTGAGGACAAAGAGATGACCGACAGCAGTTGCTCTTTTCAAGCTCTCAGTAGCTCAGAGAACTTCATCAAATTGCTTTAGAAAGTAAATCTGCTGAAGTACTCGCTTGATGGTTTATTAATGCTCTGGGAGAGATAACTGGGAGAAGATTATGGAGCAGCAAATTCACTTCCTTTGCCGCTGTGATGCGGCAGATGTTTGACAACAGGCTTTCGTTCCCTCCATCCAAACTTCTGTGAGACTCACTGTGATCGACCCCTGCTGAGATTAGAGCATGAAAGGATGAACATGCCATGAAGTTTTTGATATCATCAAAACGACAAAGGAAGAGGAGCCTATAGTTTGGCATTCCTGAATACAATGGTCTGTATAATCAGGGGCAAGGATAATATTTAGAGGACAGGAGTGGGCAGAAAAGTGTCACTGCATTCACTGATATCTGACTGAGGTAATGTTATAATGTAATAATAATGTTATGACTCTGGAATCACCAGGAAAACTCACACGGGTCGGTCTCAGACTGTGATAGATGGCAACTCTCACAACGTTAGCCCAGGTGGGACATAACCAAGTACAAATACTTTCTTACTGCACAGAATTTTCAGATATTCATACTGTAGTTAAGTATATATGACTCTGACAGCATTTTACTTTTGCTCCCTGCATTCGAACACAAATGTCTTTCTGCTCTTCACATTTTCAAAACAGATTTTTGCTTTAAGTTTCAAATATTTGTGTTATTGATCATTTAGCATATCGTCGTACGGTACCTTAATGATATCAGACTGGTTTGGACTTAAATGGAGAGAACCATGAACATGAGAGACAGTCCTACCAGTCCGTCCATCATCTGTGCTTATGACACATGAAAAAACATAAAGTTCATGCATCCTTTATAGTTTATAGTGCTATACTCTGGGGTTACAGTGGGCCGGAATGATCCGGAACGCTAGTTTGGGTGCAGGGACCCATCCATAAGTTGTGATCGTGAACTTCAGCATCCAGATAGCAACATAAAGAGAGGAATATTTATTTTTTGCATTTTTGGCCACAGTGGCTTTTATTTACAGTGGAGGGAGACAGGAAATGGGGGAAAGATGAAGGGGAAGGAAGTGATGAAATGTAGCAGTTCTGAGCCTTTCCCTATAAAACCTAAACAAGAAAATAAGAAAAATAGTGGAAAACCAATATGTATATGTGTATTAAACAACACAATGAGTTACAGGGGATAAATAAATGTAACAAATAAACAAAATATACCAAATGTTGCACAAGTGCCAGTTATTGCACAGAGGAGGGTTATGATATACTGAACATACTAACATAGCCCAGTGAGAAATGTGCAGAAGAAGTGAGCAGTGAAGCTGTTGTCGAGTAATATTGTGTAGCGTTCAAAAGTCTGATGGCCCAGGGGGTCAAAACTGTCCCTCAGCCTGTTCGTCCTGCCTTTGTGGGACCCGCGTCTCTTCCCTGATGGCAGCAGGTTGAACAGGTGTTGCCCAGTGAAGATTAGATCCACTCACTGAATTTCACCTTTATGACAGCTCTATAGTGTCCGGGGTTGGAAATCAGCCATGATAGGGCGTACTGCACCTGTTCACATGTGATTGATGTAAGAAGATGTTGAATTCCACAAAGAGCAGCAGCACAGGTGAGCAGGGGTGGCCATGGCAACGGAGGAAGGTTGGCAGTTTGATTCCTCACGTCAAAATATCCTCTGCAAGATACTGAACCCCGGGTGATCATCAGGATAAACATTAAAGTGTGTGTGTGTGTGTGTGTGTGTGTGTGTGTGTGGGCACAGGAATGTTTGAGTGTGTGTGACTGGGTGAATGAGGTATAAAAAGGACAAAGTGAGCAGTAAAGCCTGATCTAAGTCCCGTCACAGCCTGAGCAGTAAATCCACTGCAGCTCTGAACTCAAATGATTCTGACTTGTTTCTTTGGCCGCGCTGCAACTCTGCAACTGATCTGAAGGTTCACCCACCTGCTGAATCCCACTTTAACCCCTGAGTGTACGCATGGTTGTGTTCAGCTGTAGAGTGGTTCATCTACAATGAAGGCAACAGCAAACGGCTCTTTTTGTTTGCTAATTTCTCTCAGTTGTGTTCTTCAGAGCAGATGCTCAAGCTGAGTGCAGTCATTAGAATCAGAAATTCATTTGTTTTAAATTGATATCATCCTAATAAGGTTCAGTGTCTTTGCACAGAAATATCTGGTAGACCTGCAGAGTTTCTTTATAACTAATGAAATGTCACCGTTTCTGTATTAACTTGTTAGCATGTGAGCTTAAAAAAATCTGCTCGTATATTCAACATTGTTAGCAAAAAAGGTACAATTAGTGTGACGACCTGAACAATAAACTGACGCTCTGCAGTTATTAAAAGCTTAAAAACATCCAAAAACTCAACTGTGATATTGCAGTATACTTTAAGGTGTCGCTGGAACAGTGAAATCTCATGTCTCGGTTTTCCTCCATCTCTCTTCATCAGTTAGCTGCGCTGCCTTAGTGCGCTTTTCAAGATGTTTAGCATAATATATGTTTGACCCAAAGTTATGCAAACGAGCCTCTGTCAGTCTAAACGATCCTTTAATATAAACACTTAGTTTCTTGCCTTTTAGCCAAACAGGTGGAACAGCATAAATGAGAACCAGCCTAATGCTTTCATTTTCCTGTGAATTGAACGTTTCAGAGCGGTTACCAACAAATTAATTGCAGGAAGTGAAAGTGTGTTATCTTTGGTTGCTTGTGGTTGCAGAGGTAATTAAATGCAGCTCGTTGAGTCATCTGATGAGAGAAGTCTTAATGTGTGAGTTTACAGTGAAGTTCATACAAATAAAACTCTTTGTAGCCTCTTTGAAAAGACAGACTTCAGTCTGGCAGCATCAACAAGCAGTTCCAGTCAGAAATTAATCCAATTAATTTTCATTAACAGTCTCCTGAATTTCAGCTGTTCTGTGGATTGTATGAAAGATGGACGTAGACATTGTGGACTGTTAGCATTCTGAAGCCTTATGTTAGCATGTTAGTCGTGCCTGAAGCTGAAGTGAGCACATTTGGAGGGCACGGTGGACTGAAGTCAAAGCTGCATTCATAAACTTTACAGGTAAATGCACAGCAATAGATACATCCTGTTTAGTCCCAATTAAAAGAATAAAAGCTGATGTGGATGCTGATGCGCTGCTGCATCATTTGGGAGGCTGAGCAGGCTGCAGCAGTAAAACACGAGCAGCAGCTTAAAGCCTCGGTGGCGTGCTAGCGCATCTTTCCCAAACAGAACATTTTGAAGCGTTTTCTTTAATCATTGTATGATCTGTGTCAGCGTGCTGGAACACCTTCATGATCTGCATGATGATGTGAGAAGAACTCACTGTGGCTGGCCTCTGGGGGCGCTGTGTCGCAAACAATAAATGAAGCAGGCGGTTGGCGCGTGCTCCTTGCTGTCTCTCTTTATATCGCCAAAATACGTGTTTGATTACACATGTGCTATAAATACTGATGCTCCACAGTCTGCCTGATATACTGAATCAATGTGTTTATTCTTTGTGAGCGATGAAAATACACAGTGAGGCAGAAAGTACCGCGCTGCGCTGATAGGGGGCAGTGCTGCAGCAGTGCTGAGGAGGAAGATTTCATCTTCAAATAAAGTTAAGATAATACAGGTTTGTTTTTAAATAAATAAAAAAAAAAAAGAGACAACCCTCCCCCCCCCAGAAAAAATAGTTTGACCTTACATTAAAATTTTTGTTTTTCTTGCCATTGTAGAACAGTATGGAGATGATAGCATAATTATTCATTAGCATAATTAAAACTGAAATATAAGCTTCTGTTTTGGGTTCATATATTCCGACTCCAGACGAGTCTGTGCCTCATTGTCACAAGCCTCTGCGCACGTCACTGGCGTGTGTGTGTGTGTGTGTGCGTGTGTGTGTGTGTGTGTGTGTGTAGACATGTTTGCCTTCTCCGACTCAGAGATGATGTAGGTTCTCTTGTTACAAATCACACAAGGTCAGATACAAACCAAATATTGGTTTTCTTGGCCGAGCAGAGGAAGAGCTTGTAGCAGCACTTCTTCTAAAGCAATAAAGCCCAGACAGTCATGAAGACAGATGGAGGTTATCTCTCCCATCTAGCGTGTCCAGCGGTGCAGTCCCAGATAAAGCTCTGCTGGGACCAAAACACGGGGAAACACACACGGGACTCTCATTAGGACTACAGTAATGGTGTTTCGCCATCACACACCTGGCTCAGCAAAATGTGCCGTGGATTAGCGAGAGCGGGGGAGCCCATTATAGTTAGTTTGTCTGCTGTGCTGCATCATGCCTAATCAGTGTAAAAAGCTCACTGGCTCTATGCTACCATATGTTTGAGATTATCACCTGATGCAGCTCAATGTGCTATCTTAGTGGCGCAGTGACATCTTGAGGAAGTGCGTGCATAAAGAATGCACGAAATACTTCCCAGTTAACGGTAACGGGTAAAAGGCTCATGCATCATCATGCATTTATAGTCGGCATCGATTCTGTGGGATTGGTGGCTCTGCACAGACAGCAGGTGTATGAGGGAGGACGGTGATGTAGATTTGGATTACACGCTGAGCACGTCACAAAATTATCACCTATAGCTAACACGGTGTTCCTTTATAATTAGGTTTTGCATTTTTTTAACTTGGCATAAATATCCCTCTGTGCACCTCCCTCTACTCGAGAAGCTGCATCGACATCTATTTAATTTTCTGCACCACCAACCCATACATTATTACACTATTATAAGTTTAACTCAAGCCTACTTTCATCAGAAGGTGACATCTTATCTTTGCCAGTACTTCCAGCCTGCACCAGGCAGATTATGTAATTCCACGAGCTGACACATCCTCAGCTCTGAGACGGTTTGAACCTCCTGCTTTTAAATGACTCTGTGTCCTTGCCTCACTTTAAGCCCAGGAGTGAATAATTTAGCTAGCTGTATTGCTTTTGTCTTTACTGTGTGTACCTGAGGTTACCTCGTGCCAGCACAAGCACAGCTGGCTTTGATAGCGCTTCAAATTATGTAGGATGGCAAATAAATATCATGTTAAATATTATGGGGCTGTTCCACAATCTCACTCATTGACGTGAACAAAGTGAGGACACCCTGAGCTGGATTAACCAGTGCTGTTATGGGTGTTGACATTTGTTAAAATTGACTTGAGGAGATAAAATCAGAGTAGAGCTGCTCATTATGAGAGGATTCTGTTCACACACAGGATCATACAGCGGCTGTTGGCATTATTTCTCTGATTAAACATGAATTTCTGGGTGAGACCATGAGATGGTGCTATGAGTCTGAATTGGGATTTTTGCTATGAAAAAAAAAAAACCCATGGTGGTGAAACACATGGTGCACATAACATCAGTCATCTCCAACTCAAGTTGATTTATGCTGAAATTCTTGATTTATATGTTTGTTTCTTGTGCACACATCACTCAGCTGGATGGCTGCTGCTGCAGCTGAAGGACTCTGCAAGGATTTATTGCAACTGCAGCCCTGGAAAAAGCTCTTTTGCCCAATTCTTCCCCCCAGCCCCATAATAAGATTCACCCATACTGCTTAGCATTCACCTATCGTGCACTGTGATTCAGCTTATCTTTAGTCTGCACAACTAAGGGGGTGAATCTCGGGCTGCAGTGTACAGGCCTTTGCAATAGATTTACATCACTTTCTCATGGCAAAGAGCACCGGCACTGGAATTCAGGCGAGTGATGCGGACCAGGACCCTGTGGACCATTCAATCTGTGTGTCATCACGACACATCAGCCCCACAACTCTGTTTGAAGAGGTTTTAGTCGCCTGCCTAAACACTGCAAGGTCAACAGTGGTGCCGCAGCAGGCTGAATTTAAACACACTGTCAGGCCAGTGTGGGGGTTTGGAGGAAGGAGTGGCGGGCAGGCGGGATTTAACTTCAGGATTTTAACAAGTCCTAATGTTTTCTCATCTTCTGTATTGTTCCCTGTTCATTATTCAGTGTTTGAGCGCACGTTAGAACTGGGCCACGTCAGCATATATCGATGAAAGTCCATTTAAATGCTGCATTAATAGGGCATCTGTAGCTCTGTAGCTGGGGATTTCCTCAGTGAAAGAGGCCAGAGTGTATCAGGGCCACATAATCAGAGGCTGAGCACAACTCTGCAGCTCATTTCTTTTCTCAGGTTTACCACAAAATAAATCATTTTGTTTTCTCGCTGCTTTCTGATTTAATCCCGTCCACTCACCACAGAAATCAGCTGTTGCGTCGTCTGCTCCCGGTGTTGGAATCTGGGAAATTGCTGAGGTGTGAAGACGTATTGTAGGAAGAGTTGTTTGCACACGCGCGCTCTCACATCATCTGCAGCCAGTTTGTTGTAATGGAACAAGCCTCCATGCAGGGGGAACATGAGGATGCTCGAGATGACTGTAGCTGCCATTCATCCCTGCTGGCCGGAGGCCCAGAGAGGAGCGGGAGCGAGGGATGAAAAGTGCTGGCTCGGCTGCGTGGCGTTCTTTCTGTGTGTGTAAGGAAAAAGAAGGAGGATCTGGCTGGATGCTGTAAATCTATTTCTTCTGGGAAAAATAAAAAAGAAAGACCTTCTTGAGATGGGCTCAAACCACAATGCACATCATTATGTTGCTGAGTACACGTGTAAAACTGTAGTAATTACTTCTACTGCACCTTTAAATGCTTTTTCTGGAGACCTAAGCTACTACTTGGCAAAAGCCTGACTTAAACTTAAACCTGAGCCTTCCAAAAGCAGGCTTTGGATTTTTGGGAATACCTGTGGGCAGGTGTGTGGGCCCCTGTGTGGATGAATGGGGATGGAGTTAATTTGGACACCAGGATATAAAAACTGCATGCAGTCAAATTTGATTTGAACCAAAAACTCTTCACATCTGTGTCCCGCACGCGTTGCATGAGCCAAGTCACACTTTGCTTCACTGAGAGGTGAACCGAGCCAACCCATCACAAGCTTACCTGCAGATGAATGCGCTACGCAGTGAAAGGATAAAAACTAGTGTGCTCAAGGAGCAGCTGAAACACGCGTCTTTCTGCAAGCCTTAGTATGACGACGTGATTGGCTCTGAGGTTCCTGAGTTTGGCTCTTGATTGGCTCCTTGGGGGCACGGGTGGGACAGCCAGCCTTTGTCCCATTATGGGCCACAGGTTTTTATTCCGGTTTCTCCGAGTGCCGTGTCTCTCTTTTCTTACCTTAGGCCTTAGTCAGACAGGCCCCAGAGACCGGTCGGGACCCCCTAGCATCCTCCGGTCACCAGGGCATAAATCTGCATTCCCCAGCTGGCTGGCGAGTGGTTGCTGGAGGCTGCTGGCTGTCACTGGCTATGTTTCCATTTCAGTTTCACAGCAATTCAACGAGTAGTTTGCAGACATGCTGCAAACTGCACAGCAAGCTGCTGGTGACCAAAGAATCGCAGGGAGGTTTTTAGTGCACCAGCATGCATCTCTTTGCAATCAGCTGCACACTACTCCTCCAGCGACTGCTCAACAACCAGTCATTAAACGCACACCCTCGTCAACAATGCTTACCGCATGGATGCCGAGTAGTCTGTGTCACTGTCCTGACTGCACTGTGACCCTGCAGTAGGAAGTCTGTCCACAGACGTGTACGTAGTTCCCGCTGTAGCAGCTACCTTTCAAACCACACACACACACACACACACACACACTGCTGGTAAAATGGTAAAAACAATGCCAGCAGCATCGTCACAGCTGGCACCGGCTCTTTTCGCAGTGAGGTGCGCCTCAGCGATGCGCCTGGGCTCAAACCTATTTTCACATTTTTTCAAAGACCTGCTCTCCATCTTATCTACCACTTCCTCTTCCTCACGCTGTGCTATTTTTCCTTCCCTGCATGATTCACATGTACGCTGGCACTCAGCTGTCCCTGTGCTCTATTTTAGATTCTTCTGCTGTGTTTCCATATATCAGACTTCGTCTGTGCTGCACGGCCAGGCGTCTTCTTTTACTTTCCTGTCATTTTAATTTCTGATCTCGTGGGGGAGCTCTGATCTCTCATTGCGAGTCATGTTGGAGCGCAGCTGCTATATTTGGACCTTGCGGCCTGGCACACACTCGCACTCACTCACGTAGATTCCATTTGACCCTTGAAGGCAAATCTTAATTGCAGGAGAGTGATCTTTTGACCGTCTGTCTTTGTTTTCTGACAGTACCAGCAGTGTGTGGCAGATAGAGGGGCCCGTTATCACGCTCAGCTAAAATATGAAATTGAAGGATTATAGTAAGTCCTCGTGCAGTGGTTGTCCTCTCCTCTCCTCTTTTGTGGATTTCAGCATTCCTTTGACCTTTGCCTGAGCCAATGGGAAATTTCTCTTTTTATTGTGAATCTTATGTGGACGGACATTTCACGCCTACATCTCTGCACCGCCGTGCGTGCTCAGTTTTTTGGTAAAATCTTTCCTAAAGACTGCGGCTCAAACCTCCAAGACCCCCCCCCCCCCAAAGACCTCCTGAAAGCCTGAGCCTTCAATTAAAATCAGCCAGAACTCTGACAAAAATGCTCTGCCAGTGTTGCAGTGTTGTCAGAGTCATGCTGTTTGGTTTGCTTGTTGCCATTTGGGCGGCGAGATGAACAGGCGGATCGGCATGAAAGCGCGGGGGGGGGGACGAGCATTTGCAAAGAGAGAGGAGAATGGGGTAGACAGACTGTGTGGAGGAAGGCAGGTCTCCTCTGTGATGGACGGTAGCTGGGAGAAGAGGCGGAAGCAGCCGCGACGGGATGAGCTCAATCGGCTCCACACACTTTGAACCAGTCATTCGATTTAGTGCCTCATATGTTCCATATCTGACATATTGGGTGGACGTGTGGGGCAGCACTTGTAAGACATGGTGTTGGAATTATAAATGGAAGGGGATAAAGAGAGCATACAAATCCAATATTTAAACAACTAAATTTATTGAAATTTAATGAATTGATAGAATTAGTTTTTTTTAAAGTTTATGCACAAAGTGCATAAAAATGTATTACCAATCAATATTCAACAAAGATTTGTTCAAAGACAAAGTAAATATCATTTAAAAGGAGCTGAAAGATTTAGAACCACGACATTGGAAAGATGCATTTCATTTAAAGGTGTCACTTTATGGAACAATCTTGAAAGTGAGATCAAACAATCTCAGTCTATTTCTATATTTAAAAGAAAACTGAAATAATGATGAAGCGATATGGTATTGATTGGTTTTGTATTTTCTGTTGTGTATACTGTAGTGTTGTGTATTTGAAATATGCCAGTAACAGTCGTTTACGCTGAATAGCTAAAATGTATTTATTTATTTTTGTTTTTTCTTTTGGTTGTTATAAGAATGATTTATATGTTGATTGAATGAAATAAAAAAATAAAAAATGAAATGAAAATGCAGCGAGAATTTCTGGAGAAAACAATCGATCGCGTGTGCGTAAGCAAGATCCACGCATTTAATACGCAGAAGTTATTCCAAAAACAGCAGAAGCATCGCTGCAGTTTGAAGCTCTCGGGCGAGCTCGCTGACGATCCTGCAGCTCACTGCAAACATTCAGAGATAAAAAGTTCACCTGTAAGCAAAATGTCCTGAAAACGTCCAGTGGGGAGTCCGAAGCTCCAGGACTTCACTCTGCCGAGTGGAAGTCTGAGTCTGCAATCGCACACACGTCTTTAGTGTCTCGCACTGCGCTCAGAAGTTGCCTTCATAAAGTCGTGCGACATGGACACTGAAATGGCAAAGGGAGAAATCCCGTCTTACATAGACGGTGTTTGATTTTGGATGCAGATCACACGCCTGCGTTCCTGCTTGTGAAGTACGCTGTTAAGGATTATCAATACTTTTATAAATATATGTTATTTTTAAAATACATTTTGGTAATGCCTTTAATTTTCTCCATTGGAAGATAGCCGTGTGTATGCTTTAATAACTACTCTAATCATAAAGCCAATCTTGCAAAGACAAATTCTTACTGAAAACTCAAGTAAAGAATTCTCGTCTGAATCTTGTACCTTGCAGTAACTTTTGTGCGTTGTTGGTGGTTGAGGAAGAGGACCAATGACGTGACTCTTAGTGGTCGTTAGTGCTTTTCAAAGGTCATTCCCTGACAGTATCCAGCTGCTGGTTGGGAGCACAGCTGTGGCGTGCTCTGCCTGTGATGATGAAGCTGTTGTTGTACCAGCTGGTCCTGCTTCTGACCAGTATGAGTGCACCAAAAGGAGCTGAAGAGTACAGTCTCTGTGTGTTGCAACTGTAACAAAGCACAGCCACGGTTCCAGAAACGGCTGTGTCATCCCGTGGCTGGAGTCATAATGAGAGCTGCAGTCTGTGCTAGCAGCGGTCAGTGAGAGCGCTCCTTCAGCTTTTTCCTAAATGTAATGGGACAGGCTTGTGCCCGACAGCCACAGCTAAGGATGCACCGACTCTCACTGTAGACACAATCGGTGGCAGCCTGCTACATAATGCATGATACTGTATCAGAACACAGCTCGGCCCTCTCTGTTGGCCAGGAAATGGAAACGTTATGAGAAGACAACTCAAAAATAATCCAGAAAAAATCCCCACTCAACCGTTAAGCATGAAATGTTTCAGCTGATTATATCAGTTTATCACGACCGCTCTAAATTATCACTGTGTTAAATTATATTCAGACTCAGCTGCACAAACCATACTGAGTGGTATATTTACATATAAAAAGTGATCAAAAAATAACTTTAGAAATAGAAAAATCAGTCAAAGAAGCTAGCGTCTGTCTTGGTGCTTGTGTCACGGTTCGGCAGTGTGGCGACAGATGCAGGACTCGTGAGACAGAAGGTCAAAGGGCAGATTTCTTAAGAGCTCTTCCTCCAAAATGATGTAGTTCCCATTGCCAGGCCACAAGGTGGCAGTATTTCCTGCAAAGCTTGTTTACACACCACGCGCACGTGTGGAGGGACTCAGCAGCATGCGCTGCAAAGATTTGTTCATTATTTCCAAAATGGCCGATGTGAGAGGCCTTGTGGACTGATGACGAGGTCGGATCGCTGCTGCACACAACACTCAATAATAAAACAGCAAAAACACCACAAAAGAGCGACCGTGAATCGCGCTACTCCAAGTTCTCTGAAGCACTCTGAATGCTAACCCTACCGAGTGTTGTTCATCTATTAGCGCATGGGCAACAAACTGTGGCGGTCGTAACCATAGTGCGCATTTTCGAGGACCCCCGTTTCCAAAACACACCTTTTTCCACCGTTTATACGACAGTGGAGGCCGGTGCGTTTCTGAAACGCTCCACTTGTTTCCATCGTTTTCACTCCGTTCTCGTGTAAACGGGAGGCCGAAACGTTTCCATTTTGAAACGGCGTCGTGCAAACGGGGTCTTAGACAAGGAAGGTCAAGCTCAGTAAAATGCACGCAAGGCACGAAACTACCAAAATAAAACAACTGACAGAGACCCAGACTAAGACATATGAGCTTCACTGGGATTACAAAAGATAACTAAATATTATCTAACCAAGAGGAAGGACTAGAATAGAGAGATGAAATAGAGGATATAATGATGAACCTTCAGCCCTGCAGTGAGGGCTGTTATTCAGTAGGAGGCATGTTGCTGGCATGATTAGGCTCCACTTGCTCCCTTATAGGGAAAGCCTTGCTTTAAATCAATACCCTTGCTTCATTTTTAAACATTTGAATCCTAATAAAAGTTGTTTCTTTCTGTGTGATGATGCAACAATCCATAGTGCTACAGTCACACCAAGAAATGCAGTTGTTGGTGACTGTGGTATGACCAAAGCTATTGCAACTGTGTGCAATGAACTTGCAGTCTCACAACCTTTGAAATGGTTGCTTTGAAGACAGCGACCAGGTCTGCAACCACTTGCAGTCAGTTGCCATTTTTTGCACGCACATAGCAGTAAAACTGCAGAGTCAGCTGCCATCAGACAGCTGTTGTTTCGTGATTCAAGTTGGCAATCTGTTTATTAATTGGACTGCAATTATTTGCCAATATGTCTGAGAGCGAGACCATCTGAGTTGGACCACAATTGTTTGGAGACAGGTTGCCGCCCATCAGGCGACTTGTGCAATCACCTTGTGATCAAAAGTGGTCCCCCAGAGACAACTTGCAAAAAATTCACTGCAATGACAGGTCAACTGCTGATTTCTTGTTTGTAGTTGCAAAGAGACTGCCATCCTAAATGGACTCCAGTGTGACTGAGCCACAGGTTTCAAGCAGCTGAGCAGCTAAGGAAGGTTCTGGACTTCATGGGAGACACCACAGCCATCAGCCAGGGATTCTGGTTTGGACCTGTGGTGTGGCAGCTCCAGTAAATCTGCTGAACAGATGGCATAAGGTGGTCCAACACCTTACTGTGGGGGTTTCACTTTAATTTTCACCTGTCTGTAAATCTGTTATCAGGAAAAACTGTTGCATTAAATCTGCTCAGCTGATATAGATCTGGCTCGACCTGGATAATTATTTTTCATATTTAAACTATAATGAAGGTTTGCTTGATTGCTGAGCACAGCATTGAGGGCACGCAGAGAGTGGACTCTTCCTTTCTTATTCACCCCCTGCATTATTGATAAAGCCTAGAGTGAATTCACGGGGCTTTCCCCATTCACAGGGATGACCTTTCTCACAGCTCAGTCTTGAGGTAATGCACTGATATCTGGTAGTATCATGGAGGCCAGTTTCACGCTGTCCGCCTCCTGAACCATAGCCCACGCACAAAGTGCTACATCTTTTTTAGTTACACTGTTTCTCTCTGTGTGTCTCAGCCGTGGGCGGCACGGTGGCGCAGCGCTTAGCACTGCTGCCTCACAGCAGCTGGTTCCAATCTTGGCCAGCTTGGTTGATTTCCATGTGCTGATGTTTGATTGGCTGATACATGTGCACCATATAGCCTTATCCCATCACCCACCCTGGTTTCCTTTTTATTTTATCTTCTCCTTTTTCAATAGAGTGCTAAGAATCATCATCTGTCCCACTTGTGATGGGAATTTGGGGCTTTGAGAGTAAAATTTTCTTACATTAAGCCTGCCTAAATGTGTAATATATTAAAAAATGAAAGGCTGGGAATCCATCACAAACAGACTCCGTCTTGGAGGGTCTGGGGTGTTTGGTGCTGGAAATTAAATGTCAATTCCAACCAGCGAGTCCATTTGTAAGAGTCTGGGCACAGCAGGAAGATCCCTGTTCACACACTGCACATCAGCACACCAACACGTTTACCGTCAGATCAAAGTATTTATGTCCTGTCTTTCTGGCTTTTCTGCAAAATCACCTTTTATGTCTCTTTGTCACAGAGAAAGAAACAACCGCAGTGTGCGATATACACCAATCAGCCTCAGCACGCAAACTGAAAAAGAGGGACTGCCATTAGGGAGTAACTGTACATCTGGGATGTTTAGGTGGTATTTGTCACAATCTTATCCCCGTGAAGACCCAAGGTTTCCCAGCAGAATATAATCAGAAGCATCAAACTTGCTCTGTTGGCTCGCCTCCATCCCATAGTGCATCCTGCTGCCACCACTTCCTCTTGTAAGTGATGTGCATAAAACAAGACTCGTAGACTGGGCAATCTATGCAGTGTAGATGGGCACCAGTTTGCAGCTATGCAGCCCCATGCTCAGCACGCTGCACTTTGTATCATAGTGAACATCAAAGTTTTCAGAGGTTTGTACCAAATATCCTCCTTCATGCATCGTCTTGCTTTCATTAATAATTGAATGGAAATTATCAGCACAGAGTTTGAAGCCATTAAGCGCTACCTCAGATGCTTTGACTTAGCTGTGCACGCTACAGCAGTTTCCGTCGATTTGTCCAATCTGAGCAGTAGCAGTCAGAGAGATCAGATAACCCGCTGTTCCACGTTAGCCAGTTTGTGGCCTGCTAATATTGCTGCTAATATCCAGTAAGCAGGCAAATATACCGAGATTTACCATGTTGATAGGAGGAAGGCTGTTTTTACATGTTCCAGCACAGCTTTATGTCGCTGCCAGCAGTGACTTTGACTGAGAACAGAGATCCTTGCTTCTTTAAATCTGCCACTTTCAGCATGGTGATACTTTACATATGGTCGCACGAATAACTTTCTTGGGGGGCCGGCGTTACAATGCCGTTCTCCCACTTAGCAGAGTTCATTTTCCTGGTCACAAGTTGAAAGAATTCATTAATTCCATAAACGACAAACACACAGAAACACTTCATAATAGTGAAAATCCAGATCACGCGTGTGTGTGTGCGTCTCTGTTGCTGGTGTGTGTCTGCTCGGTTTTTGTCTTTCACATCACGTCCAGGACAAACGACCACATATGTACACAGTTCTGCGGCACTGGGTCGAGCTAATTTATCACGTGCACACTTTGTTTTCATTTTCCTCATTAAACATCTGCAGAAGACCCCTAATCTGTCTTTCTCCTGCAGGAGCAGATGCAGGGTTATACATGTGGAGGCAGAATTTTCTGCAAAAGGGCCTGTGAAAGGACTATGAGTCACATGCTAATTACAGGAAGTTAATTTGTGCTTCGAGGGAGCTGAGAACAAATCCCAGTATGCACACAAAATATCCAAAACAAAAACATCTAATCATCCAATCACATGGCAGCAACATTTAGTCCTGAGAAATCTCTTCATAAAGGGAGACCTGGAAAATCTCCGATCACACAACACATCGAAGCTTTAGGCAGAAGACCACACCAGGCGACAACTTTACTGGACTTAATGTCAGTTGAGAGCATCAAACTGAGGCTACAGTTGACACATGCTCGCCAAAATTAGACAATATAGGACTGAAAATAACGATGCCTGGTCTGATGAGCCTCAGTTTCTGCTGTGACATTTGGATGGTAGGATCAGAATTTGGTATAAATGACATGAAAGCATGGATCCATCCTGCCTTCTATCCACAGATCAGGCTGGTGGTGAGTGTTGGGGATCATGCCAGGGTCAGCAGGGTCGGCTTTAACACCTCTGGCTTCTTGGCTAGCTTTGTGTTAGCGTGCTGTCTGTGCAGAAGTATGCAAAGAGCCGGTCTTGTATTAGCAGCTGTTTCTGTCCTGGTTGCAGTTTGCATTTCACTATTGTGCACTTGTCCTGTCATGCAATAAAAATAAAAGTAATCTCCATATCTGCACTCCTCAGAAGCTGCTCCACCATTTTCTCTTTTCCCTGCACACGGCCTGAAATCAGCAGGTAAAAGTGCCTTTCTATCCACCTGGAGTGCAGATGACTGAAGAACCTCACATCACTGAAAGTAACAAGTACAGTAACTGAATTTAGTGTAGGAACAAATTACACTGCTGCATTATTGAAAAATGTGATGTGATTACAGTAGTGCTTTCCAAAGTAATGCTTTATGGGCGGCACATGCCACCAGTGGCGGTCCTAGCCTGTTTGGCGCCCTGGGCGAGCAACTCCGGGGCAAGCCCCCCCCCCCCCCCCCCCCCCCCCCCCACC
>VUQK01013214.1:33400-44315 GCA_015106715.1 Bujurquina vittata | reverse complement strand
GTTTCTTTTGCTTGTTTTCCTTACTCGTTGAAGTACACTCAGTGGCTCCGTGCTTTTTTCCTTACACTGCAGCACTTTACTTAATGTTCCTGTATATAGGCCATCCTTGTGATTGCATGTTTCTCTCAGTGCTGTAATTCAAAATCTGTTTCTTTCAACATGCACCTCTTTCTAATGGTCATTTTAGAGGTAAAAGCGAGCACCCTTCCTGTTTTTATGACGTACATTTCCTTTGTGTATGTGTATTCTCTTCAGACTCTCTACTGGGCTAATGTAGATTTTGAAATTTAATGCCACAGAGCTCCCACTGAAATAAATTATTAAACCTGTTTTTAGGGAGAGAAAGGAGAGAAGGGTGATGAAGGCATTCCTGTGAGTATAATTTCTTTTTCACATGCTTTTTTTTTTTTTTTAAATCACTTTTTAGTGATTTGTTTATTTGACAAGAATATCACTCCCATCATATACTATATCCACAAAGAGGGGCTCACTTTGTGATGATCATGTAGGTGCAGTGCTGCTGTCTCTCTGGTAGCTCTGTCATTTTCTTTTGTTTACTTTAATTTTTCATTAGGGAGAGCCTGGACTTTCAGGGAAGCCGGGAGAAAGAGGACTGAGGGTAGGACAAGTGTCTTTGAAACATTTTTTTTATAGTTAAGTTTTCATATTCAGACTTTGAAACCTACATCAGTTGAAAGTTCACTTAACAGACATTTCTATTGATACTGCACGCAGGGTCAGATCGGTCAGCCAGGGCCAGCGGGAGTGAAAGGAGACATGGGGGACCCCGGAGAGAGTGGACGAAATGTGAGACACTCATTTATGTATTATCATACAGACAACTTTTCAATATGCTCTTGTGCTGGTATTTTGAGACCTTGAGAGAAGGAACTGTGAGAAAGGTCGGCCACTCAGCACCTTTTTTGATCTGTGTTCAATCCCAGGGCAGCCCTGGACCGGCTGGACCAAGAGGAGAGAAAGGAGAACAGGTATGGTGCCTGCTTTCTTTTTGGAAACGGCTTTATATTTGTCATTAGTGGATTCACACACTTCATTCTCTTCAAACAGGGTCTTCAAGGGCTGCCTGGACTACCAGGAACAGTGGTAAAAATGTTATATAGCACTGGAAAAAGCTTAACATTGAATTAATGACTAACAATCCATTTTTCATAATGCAGAAGAGGCAGAGCTGCATGTGTCATTTTCCATTATTGTTTGTCAACAGGCTGATATCCAGGGCCAGCTGAAAGGAGAAAGAGGAGAGAAGGTGAGTGTTTTTCTCTGCTGTATATGTAGTCTCTGAGAATGTTTTGCACAATGAAGTATTTTCATTTGAGCTGTTGCACCAGATCAAAATATCCTAAATAAATCTCAATAGCTGAAATAAAATGCAAGGTTATTGGGCTAAAAAGTATGCAGCAGTATGTAACTACAGCGGATTACATCACTGTGATTCTCAGGGCGATGCTGGTGACCCAGGAGAGCATGGCAGCAAAGGCCAGAAAGGCGAGGCGGGGACTCCTGGAGCTCCAGGCCTACGAGTGAGTTTTCCTCATTCTCGCAATTTTTAAATGCTTCCATGAGCATCTGATAGGCCGCTGTGTATGCACACTGACCCTTTTCTCTGTAGACTTTAGTATGTAAGAGTGATGTGACTTCTTGTTCTTTTCTTGCTGTCTATAAAGGGTCCCGAGGGACAGCGGGGGCCTCCGGGAACAAGAGTGAGTGGACTTTCTTTCACTCCTTCTCCACTTTATAGCTATTGTTAATATATATCTGTAACAATTTGAATGTCATTGACTTTCAAGTATATTTATGGCATGTTGTATTTACAGGGTGACACAGGAGACAGAGGACCATCCGGAGAGAAGGTTTGGAATCAAGCAGTGCGATTGTACCACACAATCTCACCTACTGTTGTCTACTGACCTATGTAATTCTGTCAGCTTTAAGTAAACTTGAAGGATTTTACTCTTTTTGGGGAGCAGCAGCTCTCGTCCTTCATTCCACTGGTTCTGTTAGCCATGCAGCAGATTTTTAGTAGGCATCTGTTGGCAGAAACATTTATAATTTTTTAGGGGGAAATACGCTTCATAGCAAAGTATGATTGCTTGAACTGCTCACTGTCTATAACCATGTGATGTTCTAACTCTTAACTGATATGCTGTCAGGGAGAACGGGGAGCATCGGGCTTAGATGGGCGTCCTGGTCTGGATGGGAAACCAGGGGCTCCTGGTCCGCTTGGCCAGAGGGTATTTCAATTTTTGTCATCTTTCATCAAACGATACAACTGGCTGTTTGTGGAGCCTCTGTGTAGTTGATACACTACATTTGATTTTCCTTTGTGTTACAGGGTGATCCTGGGAAACAGGGAGACCCAGGGAGAGATGTAAGTTTGTTTTTTTCCAGGAAGATTTCATAGAAAAAATACAATTGAGCTTGACAGGAAGACATTATTAGTAATTATTAGAAGATAAACACAGTATTTTTTTTGGTTATATTATTAGTTAAGACAGTTATTGTCATTTTCTTCATTATTCTGTCCAACCATTTTGCATTGTATTACTGGAAATGTACTGTATTATATTTCTGAGATGATCACTCTGCAAAGGACTGCCCATGTCAGAAATGTCACATACAGTTTTACTTTAATATACATCAGCAGCTCCATCTATTTTTTATCCAGGTCAGAGTTGATGGGTCATTATTTTGTATCATTCTCATTTTTAGTCAACACATGTCTGCCATGGAGCCGCAAACTCAGACCTTGCACTTGAAGGGCACATCCTGCAGAGGGCACTGTGGAGGTTGTAAAATATAGCTTTTAGTTCTGCGCTGAGTTGCATAAGCCGACTGTAGGGAAAGATGTCTGCAGGCCAGTCCATTTTTCAAAGGAGACTATTATGTAATATTGACCATAATAATGTCATTAAAAGTCCAGAACTTTTAAACTTTTGGTTTATTTAAAGGATCTAAATCCTGGCTTATAGTGCAGTTATATGACAGCTCTGCAGCTGCTCATGCACATTAAAATCAAACTGGAGATGACATTTCTGAATCTGAATCCTTTGCACAGTGATCATCTCAGAAAATGCACAAATCCTGGACATTTAAATCCTAGACATTTTGCACTGTATTACAGTTTCTAGTAATATAGCACAAAATCTAATATTGACTTCAGTTAAGCTTCTGCTATGTGTTGTTCTCTTCGGCAAGGGATTGCCAGGACTAAGAGGGGCACAGGGTCCCCCAGGGCCTGTTGGGCCTGCAGGCAATCCAGGGATACCTGTGAGTAACCCCCCTCCTGCCCCACTACACGCACCTGCCCACACAGACACACACACACTTTTTAATTTTCTATCTGTGTATCTCTCTATCAGGCTTAAGTGTATTTTTACTCAACTTTCCTTTTTAATTTCTAATTAACCTTGCTTTTATTTTTCAGGGTAAAACAGGTGAAAATGGCAAACCTGGACCACCTGGCAAAATGGTAACTCTGACATCCTGAATATAATATCTGCATAGTCTGACGTACTTGTCTAATTGGTAATGGCCTTTTTGTACCTTTATTCTGTAAATAATGTTTACTGATCAAAAGCAGTACAGACATTTATTTCAGGCTCTGCAGCATAATGGCTCTCTTAAGTGAGTTTCTAAAGCAGAGGCACTGAGTGCTCCCATGGCAGAATGGCCATTATTCACTTTGCTCCTGTTTGTTGTAATGCATTTTCTTTTGACTCGCAGGGTGAGGATGGAGTGCCAGGTGAAGATGGTAGAAAGGTCTGTAGCTCTTGTCAGTTTTTCTGAATAAAGACATTTTCTTGCCCCATAGCGAGATTTTTGCTAACTGAGCCACGTGAACCATCAGTTAATATTCTGTGATATCCTTTAATGATGATTGTCGTGTAAAACTGCATGTCAAACTGCACACAAAGAGTGGACTAAAGCGAGAAACATTTTAGTTTGCCAGAATTATTTTTAATATGTCTCTTTCTAATCTACAGGGTGACAAAGGAGAATCTGGATCAGCCGGAAGAGATGTCAGTTTTCCCAAACCTCTTTCATATCATTACTTTTCAAAAATGTATTTGTCGTCAGTTTGTTTTTATATCTTCTCCTGTCTCGACCTGCCCTATACGACCCCATCCTTCCTGTTTTGACTTTAATGCATATCAGCTTTCCTCCCTCTTTACTCCTGATCACTTCCCCCTTCAGCTGTATATTTGTCAACCACAGTTTGTTCTAAAATTGACATCAGCCTCTCACTCACTGCAGAATCAATGGGCTCCTCTGAAGCAGCTATATAAATTCACCTCTAATGATCTAGCTTAGCCTTTAAGGGGAGCCACTTCTGAGAGGAATCCAGAGGGGTGCCAAATGTCAGAGTGCTGGTTTCATGTGCAAATTCATATTAATTATCTCTAGAACATCAGTGGAGGGGTGGCAGCGGCCATCTGCTTTGATTTTATAGTTCAGCCTTTACTATAGTGCAGGAGGAAGAAACTGCCTGGAGTTAATTTCAGTTGTGAACTGAATGTGTTTTTCAGGGCTATGACGGGCAGAAAGGAGACCGTGGTCCTTCTGGGCCTGTAGGCTCCCCTGGCCCCCCAGGACTGCCTGGAGTACCTGGCAACATTGGTCCTCCTGGACAGGTGCGAGTGAAGTAGACATCTGAAAATAACAACGTTCAGTTGGCATTTTTATTGAAACAGGCTGTTCTTCTTAGGTTGTGTATGTGAAAGGAGTTGAAGCAGCACCAATCCCGGGTCCCCCGGGGCCACCGGGAACACCTGTGAGTGTGCATTACCGTTGTGCATACTATCTCCGCATGTTGCCGTATGCTATGCTATGTGTCCCTCGCAGGTTGTCTTGAGTTTTGTCTTATTGTCCGTGTTTATTTTCCTTCAGGGTGTCCCTGGAAGTCCAGGAGCTGCAGGAGCCAGAGTAAGTTGCAGTTGTAGTTTCAAGATTTCAGTTTGCTTTTAACATAACTCCTGTTTTTTTCCTTTCTTTCAGTTTGCACAGTTATCACAGTTGTTTTGTAGATGATTGTCTTGCAGTATTGAGTATCTGTAAAGGGTTTCAAACCTGACGAGCACCTCCCTAGAAACGTAACTACACATTGCGTTGATTGTGACGGCTATTGTGATTGGCCTGATCAGTACCATCAATTTCCTTCTGTGCATTTTCAGCTTTTTTTGGCACAATTTTTGAATTTATCAGTGAGAGGATGAAGTCATCTCAATTTAAGGAAAAATCATCAAATCCCACCTCTGCCTTCAGTTTGTGGTATTTGTTGACGCCCTTCTTTGCTTTGTTCCAGGGAGAAAGGGGTCTGACTGGCCTGAAAGGTGAACCTGTAAGTTAAATTTAATCGCCAATCATAGTGAAAATGTGACTCTGATGTTTCACAATGTAGCTTTTATTATTATTATTTTTGACCCCTTGTTACTTTTAGGGAGACCCTGGGGAGGATGGAGCACCTGGCAAACCGGGGACAGCAGTGGTAAGACATCAGCACATTGCCTGTCATGTAATACTTAGTTATCAGTATTTTGCATTTCTACATCTCTGTTTCATAATGTTTCCGTGCTTCTTCTGCCAGGATGTACAAAAAGCTCTGGCAAGCCATGGTATTAAGGTAGGTGGACTCCTCAGATGACTAACTCGATTTGAACACGATTTCTTTTGACTTTCAACTTGTATGGATGGATGGAATAATGGAAAAAAATGCAATTATCGAAACATTCTTAATCTCAGCTTCTTACTCTTGCTTCTGTTATGACTATATAGATAAGTATTTTAGAATAATGCTCTTGCTAATGGAACATTTCCTACAAATGTATGCAAAGTGTTATATTTGCCAGTTTGTTCCTGCAAATGTCATCATACCATTTATGGTTGATCTTTTTTCAGCAGCTCATTTAGTCTGGAAAAAAATACTCAGTCCAGTAAATGTAGGCTTGAGTCCCTAATTTATTATGCACATGCACCTGTTTATATATTTTAGAATTTATGCCCATCAGGTTAAAGCGACACTGTTTATGAGCAATTTTTGAGCTGCTGAGATGAATTCCAAATGGTTGTTTTTATTTGGAGATAGAAATGTTTTGCAGCTGGGCATCTGCTGCTGAAAGTTATGAAGCTCTTCCATTTCTCATTTCTGTGGCGTGCAGGTGTCTGATCTGAAGGTGATGGTGGACACATTCGGGGCGCCCAAAGTGCCGAATACAGAGAAAGGTGAAAAGGGAGACAAGGGTGAACCTGGGCAGAGAGGGCCATCTGGAGCAGATGTAAGTGTGACTAAGCATCTTAGAGGCTTAAAGTGAAACAACAAATTGACGTGAAGACTTCCAGTTAGAGAGCGTGGACTATCTCAGTTTGATTTTTACTTTAGAGTGCAGGTTAATCTGATGACATTGATAGAGAAATACTCTCTTTTCCCCCGTTTTGTTCTAGGGTTCTCGTGGTTTTCCTGGGGAGAGAGGTGTCAAAGGAGAAGCAGGGGACAGAGGACCTGTGGGACCAACGGGGCCTCCAGGAAGAGCCATTAGTGAACGAGGGCCAGAGGGACCCCCGGGTCCTGCCGGAGAGCCCGGCAAGCCGGGAATACCAGGTTTTCCTGGACGAGCTGGGGAACTAGGAGAGGCAGGAAGACCAGGAGATAAGGTAGAAAAGCGAGCTGGAAAAACAAATGAGGATTTTTCTTTTCATGGACTTACTGTAACAGCAAACTGATGATATGTATTTTTTTCAGGGGGAAAGAGGAGAGAAAGGTGACAGAGGAGATTCTGTAAGTGTTCATAATAAATTGATAGAATTAAATTTCAGTTTTTTTTGCAGTCAGCTGATATTTTCTTCTGTTTATTAGGGTCAGGTTGGATTAACAGGACCGGCTGGCCCACCAGGTCAAAAGGTTAACTTAATTTAGTTGTTGTCATACAATATTTAGTAAATGTAGGATAAGGATAGAGTTCAGAAAAAATATATTCATATTCAAAAATATATTCATTGTAGGGAGCATCTGCTGACTCAGTGCTGGTTGGTCCCCCTGGGGGTAGAGGCCCTCCAGGACTTGCTGGGCAGAAAGGAGAACCTGGTGCTACAGGACCATCAGGGCCTAAAGGAGACCAGGTAAGCATTATGCATATTACTCAAACACACATTTTATGTCATGCCACATCATGTGTGTGTCAATATAAATAAAGTTTTTGAATACGATTTACAGGGTTTCGTGGGACCTCAAGGTGATAAAGGTGATAGAGGAGAGCCTGGGGGAAAAGGGCGTGATGGCTCAGAGGTGAGCAGCCTTTCAGATGTCACTCAAAGTGTGTTTTAACTCTTGTCTCTGCCACCTTTTTACTTTTTCTTTTTTGGGAAAATACATTTATTTAATTTCGTCCCATCAGTGAGATGAAAAGATGACTCACATCTGTCAGTTAAATATAACACTATTGACAGCTGCAGATTGGCTTAGCTTAGCGTAAAGTTTGTAAACATGGGGAAATAGTTAGTCATGCTCTGTCTAAAGCTATTAAAATGTATCTTCCGTCTCCTCAAAATCCCATTAATTAAAACATTGTTTCCCATTTATTCTGAAAAACTTAAGTGTAAAAATTACCTGTTCTGGTCATATATGCTAACGTTTTCAGCTAAATGTCATCAAGAAAATGAGTAAACATATTTCCCAAGATATGTATTGCTTTAAAGTAATTTTTATTTAGCCTAATAAAGAGTTTTGCAAATTGATACATATGTGGTTTGTAATTGCAGGGAACACCGGGAGAACCGGGAAAACCGGGACAGGATGGAAAACCGGTAAATGGAGTGCTCAATGTGGGATGTGTGCCAGAAGTTTCTGAAAGTTAACTTGATTATAACAACCCTTTACTTTCAAATTGCCATAAAGAAAATTATATAGTACTGATTTTGTAAATATGTATTCTAAACATTAATTTCAGGAAACTTGGTAAGTGTGCATGTTTTTAATTTTATATATATATATATAATATATATAAAATTGATCATCCACAGACATCCTGTGTTTATTTTTATTGTGTTGAAACTACTCTATATTGCCAAAAGTATTCACTTATGAGCAAATGACTGAATTCAGGTCTTCATGTCACTTCCATGGCCACAGCTGTATAAATCAAGCACCTAGGCATGCAGACTGCTTTTACAAACATTTGTGGATGAATGGGTCGCTCTCAGGACATAAGTGAATTGAATCCCGATAGCAACTCAGCCACAAAGAGGTAGGCCACAAAAAAATCACAGAGCAGGGTCAGGGGATGCTGAGGCACGTAGTGCACAGAGGTCACCAACTTTCTACAGAGTCTGTTGCTAAAGACCTCCAAACTTCATGTGGCTTTCATATTAGCTCAAGAACAGTGCACAGTGCGCAGAGCATTGCCAGACAATGTGACAGCAAGTCACATTGTCTGGCAATGTGACGGCAAGTCTGGGTTTGGCGTGAGGTTGTTTTACAGGAGTTGGACTCAGCCCCTTAGTTCCAGTGAAAGGAACTCTTAATGCTTCAGCTTATCAAGCCATTTTGGACAATCGCATGCTCCAATCTCATTGTGCATTCTGTATAATGACAATAAAGGCATTCTGTTCTATTCCCAACTGTGTGGGAACAGTTTAGAGATGGCCTCTTCCTGTCCTAACATGATAGTGCACCAGTGCACAAAACAAGGACCATAAAGAGTGAGTTTAGTGGGGAAGAACTTGACTGGCCTGCACAAAGTCCTGACCTCAACCTGATAGAGAACACCTTTGGGATGAATTGGAGCGGACACTGTGAGCCAGGCCTTCTCATCCAACATCAGTGTCTGACCTCACAAATGTGCTTCTGGAAGAGTTCGTCAAAAATTCACATAAACACTCTTAAACCTTGTGGAAAGCCTTCCCAGAAGAATTAAAGTTGTTAGAACCACAAAGGGTGGGCCAACAGCATATTAAATCCTCTAGATTAAGAATGGGATGCCACTTAAGTTCATATGCATGTGAAGGCAGACGAGCGAATACTTCTGGCAGTATGCAGCAAGCAGTGAACAGATCTCTGCAAAGAACATATTAAAGTTTAATCTTTTCTCTGATCAGTCACAGCAATCATGCACAAACATGCTTTTTGTAAGTCTTGGTTCCCTGCGTGGGCGTAAGTAAAAGTAAGGAAAGGAGAAGAAAAATATACCTCACACTTTTTGTTTTCCTTCCCTGAATGTCTGAGCAGGGTTCAACAGGGCCTGCTGGTCCTCCAGGCCAACCAGTGAGTAACCAGTAACCCAGTGTGCTTCTTTTTGGCTTGATCTGCAGAGTTAAAGCTGCAGGTTGGCTGCAAGTTCAAAGCCAACGGAGCTGCTTCCCTCCTTGGGCCGAGGCTTCATTGATCCTTAGGCAATAACCAGCTGTGCGACTAACTCTTCAGTCTCTAACTTTCTCTCTCTGCCTGTGTGTCTTATCTATGTCCATTTCCTTTTATGTGTTGTTTGTTTCCCCTGTTCCATCACTGTTCTCCACCCACCTGTCCCCCCACCCTCCTGTCATCCACTTTCCCTCGTCTGTCATCTTCTCCAGGGCTTGCCTGGGTTCCCAGGAGTTCTAGGCAGACCGGTAGGTTCTCTGCTGATGGCTGGCATGCTTGAGCTTTGGGGAAGGAGGTGTGAAGGGTTTGGAGAATCTGTCCCTGTAGCATCAGATATAATTAGGATTCAACCGAAACTGATAAGATGCCACTGGGCTATAGCTTAAACAGCAAGTAGGGTGAAAAATGGAGCTGGAATTAACACCTATCATCAGGATGCACACACTGTCGTGTACCTCCCAGGCAAATTTCAACACTTTAATCTTAATTCATTCTTATTGGAAACATGCTTCTGGGAGCTGAGGTCTGGGATAAGAGTTAGACCTTGATCAGTTCCTCATGAAATGTCCCCAAAGGATCTGTGTCAAACTCAAGGACTGAATTTTGAAGTCAAATTTTAAATGTATAAAACACCATAAATTTGTTGGAAGAGATGAAAGCAAGTCGGCTGACATCCTCAGCTGCAGCTCTCATGTACAGTAGTGGGGGGAAAACTAAACTGGGTGCACTCCAGAAAGTACGGTTGTTGATTCGCTTGAATCTGCTTATCGTGCATGCAGCTGTGCCTGGTGTCTGTTGTTTGCTTATCCCTTGCACAGCGGTGATTTTTCAGAGCTTAGCATGCAAGCGTCTCTTTGTTGACATTGTTGATCCTTTGTTTGTATTGTCCTACCTGTTGTCTGTCAGCCGAGCACTTGTATCTTATGTCTCCTATCGAGACATTTGTGTATGACAATATTTATAATTCCGTGTTGTTGATTACTGAATACATAAAAAGTGTATACCTTTTTAAGTACTCACTTTTTCTAAACATATTTATGCATAAATATGTTGCTTAAAGGAACAGTTCCACATTTTGAAAACAAAAGTTATTTGCTTTCTTCTGCTTATCCTGTTCTTCCTGGGAGTTGATTATGTATTAAAAAATTGGTCAAATTATCAGTTTTTTTTTTTGTTTGTTTTTTTTGCTTGAGCAAAAACTCATTTGGATGAGAGGGTGAAGTTATCTGCTAATGTTAGCTTGCTTGGTTTGCAAGGTGGACCTTTAGACTGCATGGGTACAAAAAGGTAATATATACATATACGATTTCAGTCATCACATTTTTTTTGATGATGATTAATTGTATTGTAGTTAGGCCTGAATATAATTTTAATAAGCATATATAAATTATCCCTTACAGTTACTATGACACAACATTTTTTTTATTTTTTTTTAACTTTTTTTTATCAATTCTTTTTTTTAGAATTTTTTTGTTTTTTTGTTGTTTTGGGTTTTTTTTTTTGAGCCATAATTGATCATATTTAGATCTGAGGATGTATAGCTGC
>VUQK01013214.1:0-33380 GCA_015106715.1 Bujurquina vittata | reverse complement strand
TGCTAATGTTAGCTTGCTTGGTTTGCAAGGTGGACCTTTAGACTGCATGGGTACAAAAAGGTAATATATACATATACGATTTCAGTCATCACATTTTTTTTGATGATGATTAAATGTAATGTAGTTAGGCCTGAATATAATTTTAATAAGCATATATAAATTATCCCTTACAGTTACTATGACACAACATTTTTTTTATTATTTTTTGTTTTTTACAAGACTGTAAATTTGTTTATTTTATATAAGTTGTTTATTAAAAATTTTTAACATATTTATGTGTGGGTATTAACCACAGACTGCATATAAAACATATGAAGTAACCTCTCATTCTGAAGTCTCAGTTTTGGCATTTTTTTGTTTGTTGGTTGTTTTGTTTTTTGGTTTTTTTTTGAGCCATAAGTGATCAAATTTAGATCTGAGGATGTATAGCTGCTGAGTGCAATAGATGGATACCTGCTAATTAGTGCTAATATACAAGTAAATATATAAATGTGGAAGTGCTCATTTTTGGAACCCATCTTAAATGTCCATTTGTGAAATGGAAGCTTTTGCCTTATTTTTTAGCTCTGGATTTTGTCACTTGGAGTTAAATGATAATATCACTTTGTTACATATAAAGCTATGTCCAATAGTCATTTAGCCTAGAGTCAAAGACTAGAAACAGAGAGGGTTTTTTGGGATAGGTCATATGCAGATTGTTTGTTACCTGGTCTCAGTGATCTTCTACCGTTTTGTCATGGCAGTCTGATTGCTCTGAATGGAAGCACTTTGCAGCCGTTAAGCTTTTCAAAATGTAAAAATGTTCCTTTAGCATGTGGCTTGTGTGCAGATTTATTAAAAAAAAATTGTATATATATATTTTGTTTTGTGTAATTTTGTTTATGACTTTTCTTATAGGGAAACCCAGGAGAGCCGGGTGTCAGGGGACCAACTGTGAGTATGAAACATGCCAAAGCATGCACACACATTCAGAGACTCTTATTAACACTTAACAATTTTGACGACGTGTTTTCAACAGGGTCCCATGGGTCCCACTGGGCTGCCAGGTCCACCAGGTGTAAAGGTGAGTCACTACATTTTCAAAACTTCAGTGTGTAAAAAGTTACTTCATGTAGAAGAAGATTTTTGTTGTTGTTGTTGCTTGGTTATCAAACTCAAAACTTTTTTTTTTTCACAGGGTAATCAGGGAGAAGCAGGTGTTGGTGTGCAGGTATAAAACATTTTTGCATCTTATATAAAATGCATTACATATCTCTAGGATCCAATAATATAACGGTGCAAACAGTGGTAATGTACGAGTTTATTTCTCGTCTCTGCAGGGTCCTCCAGGTGCACAGGGGAGCACAGGTCTGCCTGGACCACCAGGTCCCCCAGGAGCTGTGGTATATGTTCCCATAAATCACAACTTCTCTGCAGGAGAAAAAAAAATGCTGTCATGTTTTTTTTTTCCAGAAAATTCATTTAAAATCTCATGGTGTGTATCAAAATGTGTTCCTTCATACCAGTGTATTTTTTCCTCCCTGCAGGGTCCACAGGGGCCTCCAGGACTGCCAGGGCAGGTGGTGAGTATGCTGTCTTAATCCTGCTGCGGCTGCAATGTGTCACACAGTGAGGAAATGTAAAATTGAAAAAAAGTTTTGACCCTCAGGCGTTTTTTTGTTGTAACTGAAAATAAGGAGGTGATTAACTGAAAATGCCAAAACATCTGTACTGAGCTTTTGCTGATAAATGACAGCTTCAGCTACATTGTGTTTTTTGGTAGCATATGTGAAATCAGACCATATTTACTTTTTTGGAGGATAAACTAGCATTTCTACCATTATTTATTTATTTATTTATTTTTGTTTTCTCACTCATCCATGTGGCTAACTGCTGGCTTTGTGTGATATGACCCTGCTTTTGTAGATTAAATATATTAGAAATTAAAATGTGAAGCGAAGAGCTAGATATGAGTTCTTTATAAGCTGAAATTAACTGCTGGTGTACTGTTTAACAAAAAAAATACATCAAAATGGATGCAGACAAATCCACAAGCGGGTAAAAAAAAATGTGCTTTTATCTGGCATTGTAAGCAGTATTTACAGTCTTATTGTGTAGACCATAGCTGATTGATGATGATATCAGTTGGCTTATCATATAATAAAGATAGTGTTTCAGGTGAATTTAGCACAGACAGCTGTGCTGATTTATAAGGATTATGTGATCTTTAGTGTGATAGTGATGAATGCGCGTCACATGTGCTGAAGCGTTTTCCGCTCCTCAGGGTGAAGCAGGCAAACCTGGCGTTCCTGGAAGAGATGGGGTGCCTGGCAAAGACGGAATACCTGGATTATCAGGAAAGCAGGTATGAGTTTGTTATATAACGCTTACCTGTGTCAGCACATCAAGTCTTTCTCAGTGTTAACATTGTGTAATTTGTTCAACAGGGCATTGCAGGATCTCCAGGGCAGCCTGGGTTGAAGGGGGAGCAGGGAGACAGCGGGCCTCCAGGGAATGTGAGCAGATGTTGTATTCACTGAGCAGCCTCTGTCTGAGAGGGACAGTTTATGGATTAAATTTTGTGGTTGTTTTTATCTGAAGTAATCCGAGCTACAGAATTGTTTTCTGTGCAAAGAAAAAATTACAAATCAATTAAATAAATAAATTAACAAAAATTTATATATATATATATATATATATATATATATATATATATATATATATATATATATATATATAATAGAGCAGTAAGTGGACTGGTGCTTGTATAGTATCTTTCTACTCGGTTGAGCACTTAAAGCTCTTTCTTCAAGTTTCATTCACCCAATGACACAGTGCCTTTTTTTCTACGCTTAAGTACTTTTCTAACATTCACAAACACTCTCACACCGATGGAGTGAACTCGGAGTTCAGTGTCTTAGTAACTCCAGATATTTGCCCCTGTATGTCTGTTCTTCTTAAAATTCATTTGGAGTACCGCCGTATGATGCTGAGCTGTTTTGCTAACAGTTCGTTGGCTGCAGCAGTGTGAGACATGAGGTTATTTTCAGAAGTAATATGGCAAGAACTACAAACTGAAAAGAAACTTTTAGTTTGTAGATGCCAGTCAGTTTACTGTCAGGGGAGCTGAGGAATTTCTGGGTCGTTCAAACTGGGAACTGTAATTAATAAGGTCAAATGCAATTATGTAATTGTGTTGTGGAGTTATGCCAGATGAACCTGCTCTCATTTCTGTCCAAGCACATTTCTGCCTCTGTATATTTAAACAATTGGGCTAACCTTGGGAATTTGGAGCTGTTTAGAGTGTTGTCTAATCTTTGCTTGGGCAGGTGAAACACGCTGCAGTACATTGGCTATCTGGGGTGTTAAAAAGTCCATTTTGAGAATTTTAATCTTAATTTCTCTCTAAGACCATCATATTACAGACAAACGTTACAGTATGCAGTGTATCCAGTTTGTGCATTTCTTCCATAAACTGGATATTTTGTGACTTTGCACAGGGAGCTTGAATTCTTGTATTAAAAATTTACAAAGTGTCTCAGCTGTGTTACTCTATTACATGACTGTTACTAACGTTCAGCGAGGTAATCCTCAAATTGAGCTGTCACATGTCTGTGTTGTATTAGTCCAGACACGTTTCCTGCCGTCGTCCTGCTGAATGGATGACACAGAATCTTTATCTCTGCATTCATCCTTTTGCTTTCATCAGCATTAAAATCCTCAATAAATTGCGGTGTGCTACTTCTATTGGCAGCTCTCCGTGCTGAAGGCCGGGCTTTAATACAACCACCCTGGTTGACAGATGGGTTTGCATGCTTTGGGTCATATGCTGTTCCTTTCTTTTTCTATATGTCTGTCACTCTGAGGTTGATTTGTTCTTTATTGATCTATAGATTTTTTTTTACCAGGGCTTTATTGTTTTGCAAACCCTCTGTAATCTTTGAATTTTGAACACATGAGTTTCATCTTGTAGTGAATCCTTTGAAGTTCTGACAATGAAGTCTTACTATTGCTGACAAGGGGACATGCAGACGCACTTGAGTGCATTCTTGACGGGTTGAACCGTTGCTGTACCTTATAGTTTATCCAACTTTAATCACTAATCATCTGATAAACAGTGATCATGCACAAAAGCTTCTGAATTAAAAAAAAGCAGAGTGGCCTGGATGAATGTTGTTATACTGTTTGCGAATGATTGCAGACATCTGTTGAGATGGATTTGCTTGGCCTGGCTTCCCTGTGTTGATTCTGTCAGTGAGGCTCAAAATTAAGCCAAATATCTGCAGAGTAAAACTGAAAATGACAGATAAGGTCATTTACATAATATTCCCCATTAATTGCTTATCACATTGTATCCATACTTTAATTAGCTCTGCTTGACTTTATATTTGAGATGGCTTGATTCCTTTTTTTGGTAATACTAATACTTTGCATAAATGCTTTTAGTTGTGACATAAGCTTTTATTAAGCTGCTACTTTTTGTAATGAATTGAATTTTCCTCCAACACAGACTCCACAGATGTAACTTGCTTGCACTACAGGCTGGTAACTTTGATTAATTACTTTGATTAATGATTTCCTGCCACACGTCAAACCTGAATTTCCTATATTTTAAAACATGATTTGGTTCAACTCATTTAATCGTGACGTGAAAACTTTCAGACACTTTAAATTTGCTGGAGTTATGTAAAGCATTACAATGCCACCTGCTTTTTATGCCCATTAACTTTCATTTTACTCTTAGTTTCTTTAATATAAAACTTCATGGTGTGCTTTGAAAAATAGCTAGTAGTAATGCAAAGTTGTATCTTCGATGTATAGAGAACATTCAGAAGCACCGGTGTTGTCCAGGTTGCCATGAATTGATTAAATTCTGCTGCACTGAGTGCAGTGAAGAACATGCATTTAGAGCAAGAAATTAAAAATAAAACAACTTATAAAAATGGATTTTCTTTCATTCTTTCCTGGATACAATTATAGCAGATATTATAGGACTTCTGGTTGCCGGTGTTGTTGTTGTTTTTATTCTCTGGTATCATTTGCCCGGAGAAAAAGAGAGCTTGTGCTTGCTTGCATTGCTGATATTAATCGAGATGAGTTTCTTGAGTAGCTCTGCTGCTGTGGACATCTTTTTTATCTGCTCTCTCTCCAACATTTGCTGTCACACACATGCATACATGCTCTGTCTTCCCACACTTGCTTGACTTGCATTAATTTCCTGTAGATTCACCCTGACCCAGACCACAAGTACAACAGGGAAAGAATGCTCAACTGTACATTTAATTAACTAATTAATGATTTGTCAACACAAACTGCCATCCTCTAAACAATCACATTGCAAACACTAACTAAAAGTGTACCTTTTATGCTAGCAAATTCTAGCTCCCTAAGGTGAAAACAACCTTTGAGAGTCCCTGCAGTAATCCTAACCAAACCCTTCAATTTTTAAATTCAGTTCAGTTTTGTGAGACCAACTCCAGCTCACAACAACCATCATCACTAGCCGCTTTATATTGTAAGGTAAAGATGCTATGACATTAAAGAGAAAACTCCAATGATCTGCCAATCCCCAAAGAGCAAATGATGATGGAGAGGAAGAACGACGATTAGGCTGATATGATACTTAATACCAAAGCTTTTAGTTATCTTTTCATGAACAACAACCCACACTATGCTGTGCAGGTAATTACTATTATTTTCTCCTTTTTCTGTACTCTTACAGGCTGTGGCTGGACCGCCTGGACCCAAAGGAGAGAGGGTGAGTCATTCCTATTGGCATTAATGTGGAAGTAGCTGCTGCATGAAGCATATCTGCTGTGACGCAATAGAGCAGCATTTATGAATGCAGCTGACGGTGCTTTCCTGGTTCTGATTGATGCAGGGTCCTCCTGGTGTAACACTGCCAGGCACAGCTGGAGAGAGAGGCCTGCCTGGTGAAAAGGTGAGTCTGACCAAACCTTAGGTTCCCTCTTGGTGAGTGACAGAAGATAGGATGAAAATATTAAAGTGCTTTTCCATTAAAATTGTATATCTGAATGCACAACTGCTGTCATTCAGGGTAACAGGGGAGACAAAGGTGTTGCTGGCATCAAAGGAGAGAGAGTGAGTATGATAGTGGAACAAAGTAAGATGTGTACTTATAGATACTAACATACCAGTATATTCACAATGTGCTGTCTGTTATACTAGGGAGAATCTGGTGAACCAGGAGAGCCTGGAGAAGATGTGAGTAATCACTTTCCTCTGCCCACCTGGATTTAGTGTCTATGGTTTTTAACAGAAGATTTCCATAAAAATAGCAGTGTGTAATTTTCTGTAATATACTGTAACATAACCGAACCCAGTGATGAATTGAAGTTATTTTATGAAACATCTAATATTTTTGATTTTCAAAGAAAATTCTTTAAAGCTTTTTATGCCTTTGTTAGTGCAAAATAATAGAATGTATATTATATGTATAAATAGATGTAATAAGAGCAGAAAATGTATTCATGTATGTATTCCCTACCTTGTCCATTTTAACAGTTTGATAGCTGACTGACTTACTCCAACGTCAGTCAAGTTATTTCATCTTGCCTTAATCAACTGTTTCTCTAGAGCAGTGCAATTAAAATCTGTAGTTTAAATAGAAAAATGCTACGGCCCAGTTTGAAATCTTTAGCCTCTGGTTCCATTAACAGCTTCTTTCTTGCCATCCCCTTCACTGAAACTGTTATTCTAATATTTATGGATTAAAAAGAAGTCAGAAAGTTGATTGTAAAATATATAATTGATTCATTGATTTGATGTGTTCTAACAATTTGTGTTTATCAGATGTGATCAGCTTTGTAATCATTTTATCAGAAAGGTTTATGGTCATTTCAAACTAAATTAAAACTTTATTTATTGTAAATGACCTCTTGTAGGCTACATTAGGGCAGTGCAGCCTACACTCTGGGAGCACTGGTCTATCTAATGCTACAGTCACACTAGAGAAAACAGTGGCTGGAGACTGAGGAACGACCACAATCACTGTAACTATGTGCAATGAATTTGCAGTCTTGTTGCCTTTGAAATTGTTTCTTTATATATCGGGAACAGGTCTGCGACCGCTCGCAGCCAGTTGCCACCTTTAAATGAGTTTAAAGTTTAAATCAAGACAGCAATAAAACAGTAATAAGATGAAGTCAGTCTTCTATCCGTGATTCAGTGGGGTCAACCTGGGAATCACACACACTCTGTTTGTGAAAATACGGTGATTAACTGTGATAAAGTGGTGGAGATCTCAAAACTGTTGCCATCTACATACACAGAAATTGACATTAAACAGAATTTTACATTAACTACTAACCAGAACCTCATAGATTTGAAACTGAAATTCAGAAATTCCTCTGCAAATAGTGACGTAGCTGCTGCAGGATGGCAGTTTAAGTGCAAAATTACATAGGCCTTGCTTTAATAGAGGAATAAAACTAGAATACAACCAAATCAGTTGTGTCTTATACTGCAAAGAGGCACATCACATGTTCATTCATGTTCATCAGTGCAAACTGACTTGGATTGATTGCAAGGGTTGGCATTAAATTAGACAGGAAACCTTCGCCAGTCTATATGAGAGTAATTGAAGTCTGTCTCTCGCCACATGACCCGTGCAACACCTTGCGATCGATTGTCGAGTGTGTTGCCGAAACTACTTTCAGTCTGTCACCAAATGCACAAAAAAAAATTTTTTCCTAGTCGCAAGGCTGTTGCTGTCCTATTTTTACTCTGGTGTGATTGAGCCATAAAAGGGATAAAATGTAATTGAGCACAATCTTGTCTGATCGGATTTTTCTGTTTTCTTTTCAGTGATTTCTTATTGATAGAAATATTAAAAAACATAACTCATAATTCTTCTTTTTTTCATAACTTAATTAAGGGGGCACAAGGATCTCCCGGGCCAAAAGGCGATAAGGTGAGCTTTTGTCATTTGTTTTGTTGATTTGCCTGGAATCTAACCAAGTTGGCAGCAACTATAATGATAAAATGTGTATTACAGGGAGAGAAGGGCATAGGACTCACAGGGCCTCCTGGTCGGGTCGGACCGCCAGGTTTAAAAGTGAGTAATGGCATGTGCTGCAGCAAAAGATGATCTATAGTTTTATCTTTCCAATCAGATAGTGGCATTTATTGGGTGTGCCACACAGTGAAATAAGTTACTGCATTTTAGGGGGATCCAGGGCTTCCTGGTCCAGCTGGTCCTCCGGGTCCTCTGGGGAAATCAGGAGACAGTGGGCCACCTGGTGTGAGAGGAGAAAATGGACAACCAGGACCTCCTGGACCTCCAGGAGAGAGGGTCGGTTTATCGACTAATGGGGGGGGGGGGAACCTTCAATTTCTTTTTTTTAACTTGATCTCCCCAGCAACATTTTCAAGTATTGTGTTGTCACTGTCAGGGTCTCCAAGGCTTTGCAGGCCGTGCAGGAAATGCCGGTCCTCCTGGTCCTCCTGGACCTTCTGGACAAGCGGTGAGTTCCTATATTTTTATCTGCTGAGCGTCTTTTCCTGAGAACATCCAGTTTAGCCTTGACTGTTAATTGTCCTTTGCTCGTTTTAGTGGGATCACCTTTTTAGTGTGTTAAATTGAGTTCTTAAAATCAAAACTAGATCTGATTGAGATGGAGGGAGATGGCAATAACAGATGAAATGAAATTGAATATTGATTTAAATGATCAATAATGTGTTTTCCAGGGATCTCCTGGTACTAACGGGGTCAAAGGAGACAAGGTGATTCTCTAAGCTGACACATGCAGTATTTTTTTCCCCAGATGCATAAATATTCATGGATTTTTTTTTTTTAAGGGTATTGATATATTTTCTGTTGCCAGGGGGAAACTGGTGTTGGCATCCCTGGTTCAAGAGGAGAAAGAGGAGATCCGGGGCTCAGAGTAAGACACTGGCTGCACTACTGTTAACGTTTAGGCTGATATGTTGAGTTTTCCTCTTGAAGACAGAAATTAAGTTTTGTGTATTTTTACACATCTTCTATCTGTCGTGTTTTAGGGCGAGGAAGGTCGACCTGGCTTGGATGGGGAGAGAGGACCATCTGTAAATATCCAGTTTTTCTTTTGTTCGCTGTTCAGGAGCAAACAGAGCCTGTCCACCAAAGATCATCAATTTTTTTTCAAACCAAAAGACAATCTGTTTGAGCTGTGAAGGAAAGAACACAAACAAAGTCTTATTGTTATTGCAGAAGAGCTGTCCTTCACAAGGTCACAGTGTATTTCCTGGACTGTAACTGATTCAGTCAGTAGGCCTTTCACTTTTTAGCACGCAATTAAAAAGCACAATCTGCAAGAATCTATTCCACCGATGCTCACTGTTTAATTAAACTGTACACCCTACTGAGTCATGACATTACATCATTAATGCAATTTGATGAAGCAGAAGCATGCACAGCCATTTTTTAAAATTTATTATAAAGCTATTTATAATGTGTTTGTGCGTTTTGCGTGTTCATTAGGGTCCTCCAGGGACTCGTGGTGCTCGGGGAGAGAAGGTAAATACCACCGGTCCTTTTCCCCATTTTTTTGTCATCATGCTACTCCCCCAGAGCTTTCTGCTCATGCAAAGTAGTGAATTAAATTGACACGCTTGAATGCAATGCTTTTTCAGGGAGACAGCGGGCCGCAAGGTGACAAAGGAGAAAAGGTGTGTACATTTTAATATCTAATAAGCTGCTCTACTGCTCACTCCTTCTCTCTATTGCTTGTGTATTTGTGTATATTTAGAAAGGCGACAGAGACAGCGAATGGATAAAGGACTAAATAAGTCATGTTGTGTCAGCTGTGGCTTTTTCTAAAAAGAGCTCTTACAACAGAATTTGCTTCCTGAGAGCGGGAGGAATACATAAATACTCACAATGCTAATGAGCTGTGATATTACAAGATGCACAGTGAACAAAAAGATAACAGGATAAAGCATTGTGTCTTTGGCTCGGGGCTGAAAGCTGATTCTTACAGATGTACTATCACTTACAGGGGGACACTGTGCTGGTGGGAGGACCTCCTGGAGACAAGGGCAACAAAGGAGAAACAGTCAGTGAACACCAAATCCATCACACTGTTTATTGTAGTTAGGTATTCATTTTAGTTGGGACAGTTTAATATTTGTTTATTTTTAAACTTTTTTTTTTACTTGTTCTGGATTTTACTGTCTTTTCTTTTAGGGAGACCGAGGACCCAAAGGTATACAAGGAGAAAAGGGGGTCAAAGGTCAAGAAGGTCCACCAGGAGAAGCGGTAATTTTGTTAATTATAGATAAAATCTGTACACACAGATACCTGCTATTAATAATATACAAATAAAATACTAGAACTTCATAGTGTAGTGGTTTACCCAAGGGAAGAATTCCTGGTTTGATCCTGGGAGGAGGCACAAATCCCTTTGGGATTGCCTCAGGAAGGGCATCCGTTGTAAAAAATCAAACAAGTAGAGCCACTGTGGCAACTCCTTGTGAATAAGGGGGCAGATGAAAGTAGCTTAAATAAAATACTAGAACTTCACAGCACTGAATTCTCTTGGATGGTGTGCAGAAATAACTGCAGTGCAGTTGATAATATTGGCCAAATCTTTGCAAGAAAAATGCTGCAAAATTCACCAAAACCACAAACACGGCTAAGAAATCTCTTTCAAATGAACTAAAGTGACGTCTGGCAGAAAAGCTGACAGTATCACCCACTGGCATCTTCTGACCAGGCCCTAATAATGAACACATTATGCCACCCCACATTTCATTTGTGATGGAGGGGTACAGAGGGATGTACAGTGATGGAGCTGTGCAGACCAAAAGTGCTTTTTCTGTCTTTTAAGAAAAATTGGACAATTTAAACTGCTTGCAATTGACCTGCTTTTAGAGTCTTAAGTGGCCATTTGGGTTACTGCAGCGGTGGAAAAGCCTGATAGGCTGTCTTAGTTATATTTTTCAGCCCCAGAGGTAAATGCGTGGCTACATTCAGCAAATAGTTGGCATTTGATAATGACTTTTTTTTTAATTGACTGTTTTTCAGCACTAGTGAATTTTTAGTGCATTTTTACTTTGTTTACTCTGAAGACATTGTGCATAAAACAAAGTCATTGAACTGTATGTGTTGGCCATGTGATAAGACACTGATTTGGGATTTAACTTGGGACCAATTCCAACCTGAAGATGATTTAAATATTTCAATATTGCAGGAACAAAAAACAAGATAAAATGCTAGTCTACTGATCTTACAGGTGATCAATGTCTCATTTTCGTGTATGTGTGTGTACTTAACATTAGGGCTTGAGAGGAGAACCTGGAGAACGTGGATCTACTGGTTTCCCGGGTGCCAGGGGCCCTGGTGGGCAGAAGGCAAGCAACACTGTTCATGGATGATGATTGTGATTAAGTTAGAATCACAATTAATAGCGGCAGTCAGCCCAGGTAGTAATTTCACTGTAGTAATTACTGTTTTGTCTCTGCAGGGAGACGCAGGCCAACCTGGAGTACCTGGTGAATCGGTCTGTGTTTTGCTTCCATCATAATGCTGCTGCTTTATTATCAGTGTGTAGATTAGATAGATAGACCTATTAGTGGAAAAAGAGAGAAATGATTTCTGTTTTTGATTTCTTTCAGGGCTTACCAGGAAAAGATGGACTGCCAGGGCGCATGGGAGAGAAGGGGGAGATTGGTAACGTGGGAATAAGAGGAGTCAAGGTATTTTCAGTGTGTGTGTGTGTGTGTGTGTGTGAGATGGTGTTCGTTCATTCTGTGTGGTTTTATCCCTTCAGTGTTTTTCCAGGGGAGGGTGGTGACAGTCATAACTGAATAACAGCATAAAATTGATGCAATTGCAGAGGATTAGGGCAAATTGTGTCACACATATACATGCACAACATTTGCTTTCAACCTAGTATTATGGTGATTGATATCAGAAAATTGATATTTTACTCAGCCTGTTGGACTGAATTACCATTTCCTTTACTTACTTTGTGGATTAAAATTCTATTTGAATCAAAGCTCAAAGTGGGAGGTGATGCAGGGGTGTTAATGCAGGTTATGCTTTGTTATTATTGTAACCTTTACTGAATCCGCTCCAAGAGAGACCTGAATACAGCAGGAGAAATACATACAAAAGATAGACAACAAACACATGCAAATGTGACGCGCTTTGATTATAAATATTTTTGAATCTGTACAAGAATGATGATCAAAAATATTAAAATTAGACAGTACTGTGTAAAAGTCTTGAGCCATCCCTCAATTTTTTATACTTTTCTTCCAAAGAGCCAGACTTTCTTGTAACTTTTTGGTCTCAAGCAATAGTTCTCCAGGCTTTCTGAAAATCTTTCAAAGTTGTTCTTTGGACATTGGCTGCTTTTTCACTCATTGTTACTTATCAAAAATTATTTTTTTTTGTTTGTTTGTTGAGCCACTGAACACTGACCCATGAATCATTCAAGCATAAAAAAGGCACCTAACTCAAGGCATGAACGTGTGGTGTAACAGTCTAGCTGACAACTTGCAAATTTTAAATTGTATCTTTAGGCACTTTGTTAATAGCAGCTCATCGCGAAAACACGCCATTTGTTCCCATTTCTTTAGTTGAATCTATGAAAATGGAATGATGAATCCAAAACTGGCATTTTATATTTAAATCATCATTATTATATAGAGAGGAGGTCATGAGAGAGGGACAACAGTGAGTGCCTACAGGCATCTGTAAAGCGCGGTGCTGGCTCTGTCATGGCATATAAAAACTCTGCTTTTGCCTTACTGTATGTATACTTATGTTTCCATGTATATTTGCACGTGTTTAAAAAAAAGTCTTGAATTTTTCCATTTTCCTGCCTTCTAAAGAAATTAGGGGTGGCTCAAGACATTTGCACATTGCTATATTTTTCAGAATTGTCAGGAATTAGACCTTCCGGTTTTCATGCTAAGTGAAGCTAACCCTTTATTTCAAAATGACCAAATGTTCCTCAGAAAGACGGTCTTGAGTTTTAACTTGCATGGCCATTCTGTGTGGATTCTCCCTGTGCTTTGTGAGGTTTTCTTCTGGAGTACCGGATTCTCTCACACTCAAAAACATGCTAGGTCAATGCTATCTTGGCTGAAGACACTGTTGCAACAGATTTTACATTTCAGATTAAATTTTGCCCTTTTGTGCTTCATGATTTTATGAATATTTTAAAACTGAGATGAAGATGGAAGTAGCTTTAGCACATAGAAAGGGAAACTATTGTGGAAGTAGCTTAAACTTACAGGCCAGCATCTGGAGGAAAGAAGACTTCTGGATCTAAGTAGACTTTTTTTTTATTCTCTGATCTCAGTAATATAAATTATGGTCCTTATCAATCTTCTGAAGAAAAATAAATTGGGCTATTCTTAACAGTGTGATTGCAGCATGCCTTTTTTCTCTGTCAGATCCCCCCTCTTTTGTGACGTGTGGTTTTAAAAGACTAAGATGGTGATGCTGAAAATGCTAAGCTCGAACAGCGGCTGCGTCAAATCTTTTATATACAGTGTGTAGGTCATTGTTGTATTAATACCCTTTTCTAAAAAAGAAATAGCATCAGGGTCTGCGTCATGTCTGTTTTTGTAGGAAATGTGCTGCACAAAGTACTTTTTTGTGTGCACAGTGAGTGGCAGGTAAAAGAACAGTGTGAATGGATGGGCTCTCTGTCTTGCTGGTTTGTGCATTTTGTGACTCACCAAGGATCTTTATGTCGCTCATTGAAAACTTTTGTGTTTCCAGGGTGACCGAGGACCTAAGGGAATTTGTGGGGCCGATGGACCCAAGGGAGAGAAGGTGAGATTGTGAGACAGAGAAATGGAAAATGGTAGGCTGAAGAGAAATACAAATGAACATGAATGGAAAAGTTATATGGTGATAATTTAATTGTGAACCTTTGTGTGGGGATGGGGTCTTTTCAAATAATTAGTAACCAAAGTGAATGATGTTAATATTAGTTTAAAAGCTTCTTTTAAGGCTGCTTAGTGGTTCCTCTATTGCTATGATGTGATTACATATCAAGTTTCTATAGGCTAGGTTGCACTTTATATGTGTGGTGTGGTGCATAATGCCTGTATATTTTTTTTCAGGGAAATGCTGGTATTAATGGAAGATCAGGCCTACCAGGGAGAAAAGGTGAACAGGTATGCGTAACACAGTACCTGCAGGAAAAACAGTCGTCATGTGGTGTGTTGGAAATCTTTGTGCACTTTGTTATGGTTGGTGATTATCAGGTGTACTCTCTGTGTTTGCAAGGGGGACATCGGACCTCCTGGGGCCCCTGGGATTCCTGGAAAAGAGGGACTGATTGGTCCCAAGGTTTGTACTCTGTACATACATACATACATACATACATACACACACACACACATATATATATATATATATATATATATTAAAGGAGCACTTTTTTAATCAGCATCGTCAATTAATTAATTAATTACCGTTCTGGGATATTGGTCTGGTCAGTTCAGTAGCAGAGGGGGTTGTTAATCAGTTTCAGCTCATTGGTGTTAATGAAATTAAAACAGGTGCACTAGAGGGGCAACAATGAGACAACCTCCAAATTAAGAATGGTTTTACAGGTAGAGGCCACTGACATTTTTCCCTCCTCATCTTTTCTGACTCTTTTTTTTTCGCTAATTTTGCATTTGGCTACAAGTAGTGACACTGACCGTGTTGCTACCGGTAGCATGAGGTGATACCTGGACCCTACAGAGGGTGCACAGGTAGTCAAACTCCTCCAGGATGGTGCCATCCTGTTGCAGTACTGAGCCATTGCCAGAAGGATTGCTGTGTCTCCCAGCACAGTCTTAAGAACATGGAGGAGATTCCAGGAAATAGGCAGTTACTCTAGGAGCGCTCTACAGGACCGTTGGAGGTCTTTAACCCCTCAGCAGGACTGATATCTGCTCCTTTGCACAAGGACAGGATGAGCACTGCCAGAGCTCTACAAAATGACCTCCAGCAGGCCACCGGTGTGAGTGTCACTAAACAAACACTCTTCAGTCTTCATAAGGGTGGACAGAGGGCCCGACCGCTAGTGGGTCCTGTGCTCATTGCCCGGCACCGTGGAATCAGTGATTGGTCATAGAATGCCAGAATTGGCAGGTCCACCACTGGCAACTTATGCTTATGCAGATGAGAGTATGTTCACCCTGACCACATGTTGACCACAAGCTGTGGAGAATGTTATGCTGCCTGTAACATTGTTCAACATGATCCATTTGGTCAGTGATAGTCTGGGGAGACATATCCATGGAGGGACACACAGACCTCTACAGGCTAGGCAGCGGCACCCTCACTGCCATTACATACTGGGATGAAATCCTTGTCAGACCCTACGCTCGCCTGACCTAAAAATAATAACCTAAAGAATGCCTCTGGCACATTACGTTTCGGTCCATCTAACACCGCCAGGTTGCACATCAGACTGCCCAGGAGCTCAGTGATTTCCTCATCCAGATTTGGGAAGAAACCCCCAGGATACCAGCCATTGTCTCACTAGGAGCATGGCCCGATGTTGTCAGGCATGCATACAAACATATAGGGGCTTTACAAATTACTAAGTACCATTTTGAGTCGCTGCATTGAAATTTAGGCAAAATAGACTACCCTGCCACATCATTTTTTTCACTTTGATTTTCAGGGTGTCCTTGAATTCAACCCTCTGTAGGTTGATCACTTTCATCTCCATCAAATCCTTTTGTTCCTCAGCATTTTTTTTCTCCATTGAGATGTGATGTGTTTTCTAATATCTATAAATCCAAGTCCAGATTCACAATGTAATAATTTTACTTTGTGGATATAGGGTGACCGTGGTTTTGATGGGGTTGCAGGACCCAAAGGAACTCAGGGAGAGAAAGGTGAAAGGGTGAGTTTCTCACTTTTAAACATACATATCTAAAATTAGAAAACTTCCACTAAACCACATATCTGTACCTAAACTAATCCTCCTCACAACTGCAGAAACATAAACTTAGCATTCTCTGTGTTTCATGCAGGGTCCACCTGGTGTACCTGGCCCTCCAGGTCCCAGAGGAGCGGATGGCGGCCCTGGCTTGACCGGCTCACAAGGACCACCTGGTACTAAGGGCCCTGAGGGGCTTCAGGGACAAAAGGTGACCATTCTTTCTTTCGTTTTATGTTGGGATGTGAAGATGTAGGATTTTGATATTTGAACAACCCCGTTTTTCATTATTAGGTATGACTATGCACAGATTTTACAGTGATCTAGGAAAAAAATCCTTATAATAGAAGAAAGAACAGACAGAAGAATCACTTATGTCACTGTTCGCAAAAAATAGCAGCAGTCAAGTATCTCGAATTTATGTGGTGGCAACAAAGATGAAATTTCTGACAGTTTTACATAAAAAAAATATGATGCAAGCTGTATATAAAAAGAACATTTTCTTTTTGTCTTTTTTATTGCAGTCAGTTTTTCTCCCCTCCTTTTTCTTCTTTTTTTTTTATTGCTGTGTATTGCTTCATGGTGATTGACAGCTTGATGAGCCCTGTACTTGACTGGCTTGTCTGCTTTATTATCAAGTAAATAAAAAAGCCATTGACAAGAGCGCAAATATCACTGATCGAGGCACTTTTTTCCAAACTGAGACACTTTTGATTAAGCCTGTAGCATTATTTTCCAGTATGTCAACATACTGTTTGTTTTTCCTTACATTGTTTCTTATGTGGAGAAACAGTACAGAGAGAATATTAACAACACCTTTTACTGACGACAAACTATACAAGCAAATGCCATTTGTTTACAACTCGAGCACTGGGACGATGTAGTTAGGTGAATGCTTTCCGCTGTACTTGTGCTTTGTGTCAACGTTGTTTCACCTGAATGTCAGGGGGAGAGAGGTCCAATTGGCCCTGCCACAGTTGGCCCACGTGGTATCCCAGGGATCCCAGGGGAGCGAGGAGAGCCGGTCAGTGTCACGCCTGTCTCTTTCTGTCTCTTGATTGTGTTCTTGGCCTCCATAAATGTCATCCATCAAATCATTCTTTGAGATTTCAATGTGTTGGATTTTTATCTATGTCACATACTACAATTCCATCACGTTGCATGGTGATCACCTAGCAACGGGTTAAGGTGACCCATTTTTAGTATCTATAGGCCTGTAATGCCTTATATAATCTTTATATAATATTTGTTTCACAACAATAACGTATAATTTATATCCACAAAAGCTGATTTATGCGTAATATTATGCTTGGCAACCACCTAACAATGTTTTTAGCTTTTATGCATCTAAAGCACTTCATGAAGGTATTCCACCATTTGAAGTTCATGACAATAAAATTTCAGTTATATCTACAAAAGCTGAATTATGCATGCCTAGCAACCCCCTAGCAACATGCTAATATGACCCATTCTTAGCATAAAAACAATTTCAGCTATCCCTGTTTTGTTTTGTTTTTACTTTTCTCAATGGGATGTGATGACCATACTGTAGCGTTGGCATGTTCTAGTTATTACAAATACCTAGAGGCCCCTAAGAAATACTAGTCCTACAGAATAAGAGCTTCACTCACTATTGGTGATTTAACCTTCCACTTTGACTGTGAAGTTCTTTCATGTGCAGCACCTGGTCTCAGTTTAATGAATTAATGCGCTGCAAGCCTCTCTGTGGGTCGTACGAATCCTAATACCTGTCCATGTTGCAGGGAGAGATGGGCCCAGATGGAACTAAGGGAGACAGAGGAGAGTCAGGCATGACGGTCAGTGCTTGATCCTTACCGCAGGGGCGTAATCCGGAGACATCAAACGACACACATCCACACACACAGTTTTACATGGAGTGGATACTGGAGTTGTTTTAGTTAAGTGTGTTTTGCCCTGTTCCTTTCTTTATTTTGGGTTCAGGAGGAAGAGATCAGAGAGTATGTTCGCACAGAGATGAGTCAGCACTGTGGTGAGTCTTACATGCAGCTCGCTTTGCTAATTTATATCGGCACTGTCCTCAAGTTGAACTTCAGATGTTAATCACAGCACATGAGTCACAGCCACAGCTAAACTTTGAGGAAATATAATTCCATCAAAGCAGTAGAAAACTGCAGCGATGTTATGACTCTTTAAACTGACCTTTATTATCCCCCTCTCTTTATGCTTCCTTCCTGTCCATCTGTCTGATGCTCAGCGTGTGGAGGTGAGTGAGCCATTCAACTGCAGCTGAACAGAAAAAGGCGAACAGAAGGGCTATGATTTCGCATGAGTCACAGCAAATATACTGTAACACATATGTTACTGTATAGGTAGATGGTGACATGCATCTGAAAAAGCTGAAGTGCATTTTGTATTGTTTAGCACCTTATTTGCATTCATTTGAAATTAGTGGGCTGCATGACGATTTAGATGCATCTTGTTTCCAAGCGGATAACCTCTTTTCCATTCTTCCACTCCCTACAATGCCAAAGTTGAACACCACCAGTATTTTGACATTAGCAATGTTAAGGTCAAACTGCAGGCTGTCACTGACATCTGGGATTTGTAGCTTTGTTACAGATCAACTGGATGCTGACCTGGATGTAACAGTAATGTCATCTTACTGTACAATGCTGTCGTCATACTAATACTCAGATATACACTATAAATACTGTGTTCTCAGGTGCTGCAACATAATTGCAAAATTTTTAGATACTGGCACATTCTTTTAGTAACTTTTGCTGTATACTAAAACATTTTCAAGTTGTATGATGGGTTTAGAGTGCAGACTTAGTGTTTAGTGCTGAAATGAAGACTTAATTGGGTTGACATCAATTGCTGACTCAGCCACTGCAGAGTACTGTATTCCAATTTTACCTTCAAAAACTCCTGGATTTCTTTCAAAGTATGTTTTGAGCCATTGCCCATCTGTTGTGTGAAGATCCATCCCCTCAGCTTTGCTGCATTTGGCTGAATCTGAGCAAATAGTGTGTCCCTATATGCAGTCATGTGAAAAACTAAGTACACTCCATGATTCACTAGCTTGTAGAACCACCTTTAACAGCAATAAAGGGAAGTAATTGTTTTCTGTGTAACTTTATCTCCACCTGATTGTGGAGGATTTTTTTATTTATAGTGCTGCTTCCCCTCATTGAGGTTTGGGGCATTTGCTTATTCACAGATAAGGTCCTGCCAGCATTTCAGTGAGGCTGAGTTCTGGACTTTGACTGGGGCATTGCAATAACTTGATTCTTTTCTTTTTCAATCATTATGCTGTAGATTTGCTGCTGTTTGTGAACGTTGTCCAGCTGTGTGACCCACTTTCAGCCACGTTTTTGCTGTCAGACAGCCTCACATTTGACACTAGAATACTTTGATATACAGAGGAGTTCATGGTCATCTCAATGTGTCTCAAGGTGCCCAGATCCAGTGGCTGTAGAACAAGCCCAAATCATCACCCTTCCATCCCTGTGCTAGACAGTTGGTATGAGGTGTTTGTGCTGATATGCTGTTTGGTTTTCTCCAAACATGGTGCTGTGCATTATGGCCCAGCAATTTCCACTGTGGTGCAATCTTGTTTCAGAAGTCTTGTGGTTTTTTCAGATACAAGTTTGCAAACTGGAGGTGTGCTGCTATATTCTTTTCAGAGAGAAGAGTTTTCCCCCTGGCAATCCTTCCAAATAAGCCAGACTAGTTCAGTCTTTTTCAAAGTGTACTGTCATGAACTTTAAAATTTAACATGCTAACTGAGGCCTGCAGAGTCTGAGATGCAGCTCTTGGGTTTTTTGCAGTTTCTCTGAGAATTGCACAGTTTGACCTCGGAATGAATTTACTGGGAAGTCAACTCCTGGGAAGATTGTGGCATTGTGTTAACACCTGCATGCTGCATACCAACAAACTGCCAAAAATTATGCTTTTATAGAAGTGGTCATACTTGCTGTTGATCAGTTAATACAGTGCATAGCAGCACCTGGCTGCTACTGTACTTACCATCTTAATACCTATAGACACAGTAAGGTTGTTCTTAGTTCTTCATAGGACTGCATTTGAAAACTTTCTTTTTGACATTTTTCATGTCTACTTCAGAATTCATCCACCTGCTTCTGTCTTCTGTCATATCATCAATAAATAATGGATCAGTGTCCTTGGAACCTCTGCATGCTTATGCATCAACTTGCCTTTCTGTTTCTGTTGCTGAGTCTTACAAATGGTTTGCAGCTTGTGGTGAATCTGTATTTTTTTCCTTGGGAAGACTTCTGTTTATGGTAGATAATGACATGTTGTGTGGGGTTTTCTCTACCATGATTGAAATCTTTGAAATATCTGTCACTATTGTCTTGTGTCTAGCTCACTAGTATGTTTTTTTTTTTTAATAAGCACCAAACTCTTTATTTGGAGTCTCCTAACAGTGGTTTGCTGATTGATTTGTCTTTGCAGCCCAAGCATAGCCTGTTTGACTTGCATTCTTCTTTGACCTTGTGCTGTGGCCGCTGCTTCCTAATGTAAATGCCACACTTCAATCATTTCCAGACCTTTTCCCTGCTTAAATTATGAATAAATAATGAAGAAATGGCTCACACCTAGTTATATAACTCTTTAAGGAAATTCTCCAATTACACCTGAGTCTCTGGTAATAGGACACACTGTATAAAAATGGCTGAAATTTGTTTCTTGCAGAAATTAGTTCACAATTTTTGTTCAACTCGTCCAAACAAAACAAAAACCCCCAAAACAATTTAAGTCTGCACCTCTTGAAAACCCATTTTTGTCATGTAAGTGTGTTTTAGTGCACAGCTAACTGGACAAATGTTGTCATTGTCCAAAAATATATTGACCTAGTTACACATGAGATATAATGTGTAAAATGCTGCAACATCACAGCAAAAACAATCTTGTGTGTGTCTGTATTTCACTGTTTTGGTCCAGCTCTCACACAGAGCAACAGGACGTTTACTGATGTCCATGTGACAGCTGAGGGTATAATTAATGATAATGGTTTTCAGGAATTGATGCCGAGAACCTCATAATGTAAATATGTTCAGCTTCTTCAGATAAACCTTGAAAAAAAATTTTCCACTTCTGTCCTGTTTTGGGAGTTTTAGGCCCCGTTTTATTATATTTTGGTAAAAGTAAATAACATGGAATTTGTTAAAGTAAATTATTCAAATGAAAATTTATGTGACGCTCCAATGATAAACTTACCAACGTCTGCACTAACATGTTTGCTGCTTGAGCTGTTAATCAATGCAAGACCACATCAGTGTTATGAAGCAGCACCAGCATGAGAGAAGTGTTGGCAAGGCAGGCTGTTAATAAATACAGTATGCAAGTTTGAGGCCAAAACAAAATTTAGCACAAGTCTTTATTACACAAGTCAGTGACTTGAGTCCTTAAAGGATTATAGCCAGTTTCTGTAAGATTGTCCCGCATTGACAAATTTTGCAGAAATTGGTGAGTCCTTTAAGCTGGTGTGTGTCGGAATGGTGGAATGACTTTTGTGGTACTTTGGGGTTGTCATTGGCTCATGTGTCTAAATGTTTTACTACCAGAATGTCCTGTCCTTTTTTTCACCATTTGCTTTTCCAACCCCACTTTTCTCCCTTGTGTAACATTTACCCTGTCCCACTTGCTTTTTGAATTCTGCCTGTGCCCGTCTTGGTGTCATTCTTCGCTCCCTGTCCTATCTGGCTCTCCCAGGTTCAGGCCCAAACATTCGGTACCCGCCACTCAGGGCTCTGCCTACGCCAAAGCAGCAATTGGTGCTGAAGGGTGAGGAGGGTGAGTGTTTCCTTCCAGTCTGTCTGTGTGTCTGTCCTAACAAACACATTTAACTGGTCATGCTTTGTTTGGAGAACTCTGAGCAACTGGGTGGTTTTCTCATTAAGAAAACAGAGAACTCCATTTGTGTTCCACTGACAAAATAATATACTGTATGTGTCTAATCAGACGAAGATCTCAGTGAAACAGAGTGTTGGCTCTGCTTTACTGAGGTCAGTTATTTATCAGTTCAATCCAGAATTTGGGAGGTTGTCGGATTGAAGGTAAGGACCTCGGGTGAGCCTGCATGATGTTGCTCTTCTTTCAGGCCGTGAACTGCATGTGGTGGTAAACACCAATGACCCAGACTACGAGCACATCTACTCCGTTGAATCCTATGACGACCCCTTGGAGGAGATGCTCTACTTCACGTCTCCCTCGGCCAACCAGAGTGATGGTAGTTTCTGTTTCATACTATTTTTAATGTTTTCTTGCAGTGAGGTAGTAAAGCAGCATTACATAGTGTCATAAAAGTTGGTGAAGTGAGAACAGTATCCTTAAACTTCTTAAGCAACTATATCAGTTTCAGCAGTAAATTCATATTTTTGTCCGTCGTGACTGAATATGCCCACATTATAATGGAGTGAAATGAGGCTCTGTTAATAGTCTTCTGTGCATTCACTTGGCAAATTTCAAATAGGGCACGCAGTTTAAGCTGCTTCTATTCTGCTTGCAGCTGCAAGCCACCTTGCATCCCAGGTCCGCCTTTGCTCATCAGCTCGTGCAATGTCTGAGATAATCATTGTCTGTTCTGTCAAGCGTCAGTCACACTATAGTAGAAATAGATTGGCAGTTTCCTTGCAACTAGGAAAAATTAGCAGTTGCTGAGTGATTACATTTAACACTTTTCCTGTTATTTACTTATTATTAGTAGCTGTGGTGACTACTTTTGGTTGCAAAGGTTGCCTGGTGGGAGGCAACAATCCACGGTCCAACTTGGACTGATTGCAGCCACTCTCAGACAGATTGGCGACTTTTACGTTAAGCACTTGCAATCCTGTGACAGAAGAGATAACACTGTGTATGGGAGATGATCCAGTGTCTCACTGGATCCTGTTCCGACACAGCTGGTTATGTCACCATTATAATGCTGCTGATTCAGATTGATCACTAAATAAATAGAGAAAAGGAAAAAAATTCAGAGCATCAGATTTTATAGGAGACGCACAAAAAGAAGTCTTAGAAAAGTTCCAACTGAGCGTCAAACACAGATGTCAACACCATTTACATCAGAATTCTCTACAAAAGTGAGATGTGTAGCTTCTTAATCCAGCTTGCTGAATTGCAGTTATGCATTGTGGCTCCTGTCTGTGATATCCTGCAGTTAGAAACCCTTACTATGAAGGGCATCTCTGAAGAAATGTTACATGCACGGTTTGTTGACTTTGCAAGTGGTGGTGCAGCTGTCGTGTTAGGCTGATACAGAGGACCAGGCACAACTCCCGTGTAAAAAGGTCAACTCTAAACTGACTGTCAATCACTGCATCGTAATTTTGAACTTGCAGTCCGCAATGCTGTAAAACACTTAACAGAGCCAAGTTATTTTCACATATTTATTGGCTCTGTCAGGAGACCCTAATACTGCGCTCCCCACCTTATGCTTCCACATAAAAACCACTGCAGATGGAAATAATAGTCTTGTTTTGACTGTAGTGGTCCCCACTAAACTGTTGTTATGAAAGGGCCACAGCATGAGATTAAGAACCTCCAGATACTTCTACAGTAACTAAATTATTTTAGTCACTTAACAAAGACCCTAACATTTGCCAGCTTTATTAAATGTGCTGCAAAGTTTTCTATTTCATGTGTTAAACCCAAAATGGCATGTCAAATTAGGGCTCAGAAACCCCAGTCTAGTCTGTGCTGGTGAAGCAGCTTATCTTATGTGCCTGCTTTTCAATTTGTATTCATTTCATCATAATAAGACTGTATTGCCCTTGAGTGTTTATCACACAGCCTCCTACAAGCCCACACCATCCAGTGTCTGTGACCTTTCATGTTGACAGCATGGATTGTCAGTCTTTATCCCCTGTTAACATTGCCATTTTTTAAAGAAATTTTCTGTTGATTGTATCTGTGCTGTTTGCTGTGTTTCTTTGGTGTGTCTGTGCGTTTGCGTGTGGATGTTCTGTGTTTCTGTGTGCGTGCGTGTCGACAGGTGAGGTTGACAGAAAGAAATCTGAGAAAACAGTAAGAGTTGAACCTAACAAATCAGCAAGTGCTGACGGTCAGGCAACAGCTGATGATCAGAAAGCAGTCAAAGTTACACAACTGAACGCAGTCAAGTCCAGAACAGTCAGGTCCAAGAGGAGAGTCAAAGGGGAAGGTAAACCAGCTCATTTGCATCATCCTGTTTGGGGATTTATTCAGCCTTACTTCTGCCCATCTGGTCTCTGGCTCTCTGTGTATGTCTCAGGGTGCATTGGCTGTTTTGCTGTTGTCCCTTTTTAAGGGTGTCATACATTATTATTAAAGGCAAGCATGCATCCAGGAAAATAAGACAAAAACAGAAGATTGATGATTTCAAGATCTTGTTTCCTGCTGCTTCTTATTCCTGCCGTTTGCCTGGCCTGCCTTGTTCTCATTTTCTTTGTGTCTGTATACGCGCAAGTTTCACACATCTGCGTGTGTTCTGCAGCTCCAGCAGACCTGTGCCTGCTGCCCATGGATGAGGGAAACTGTGGAAAATACACTCTGCGCTGGTACTTTAACAGTCAGGTTCAAGCCTGCAGGCCCTTCATCTACAGCGGCTGTGAAGGAAACGCCAACCGTTTCCTTCACCTGGAGGAGTGTGAAGAGACCTGTCTTGGGGAGGCTGAAGGTATGAATAGAAACACAGACAGACTAGTTTAAGTCAAGCATTTAATGTGTGCAAGCTAACAAATGATCATTTGTGCAGGTTCTCCACCTTTAAAGACAGCACGATGATTGTGGCTCACTCGTCCTCCACCACAGAATGTTAGGCTTTTGTAGATCATTATGATGTCAAATGTCAGTGGTTTTGTTTATTTATTGCTTTTTTTAACCCAACCAAACTTAACCCGGCTAAAAAGGGAGACCGCAATGCCTCATAGTGTGTATTAGGTTAAAATACTTTTCTTTTTGTTAAAAAAAAATACATTTGCACACTGAAAACCAGTGTCTTGGCTTGTTTACCTGACTTCAGCATCTCAGTATTGGGTGCAGTTTATATAGCACACTGGTGTTGATGACAAACTACCAAACTCACCGTACAGTGGTATTACCAGTTTGGTGAAGCTCCGTATGTTTCAGTAAGAGGTGGTTGATGGAGGCTGTTGTTTGCAGTTTGAAATCATTATTGATCATTTATACAATGCCTGTGATCTCACTTATTACCTGAAAGAAATTGCTAAACATTTCACAGTCACTTCATTTTGTTTTGTTTTGTGCTTTTATTTTGAAATTTAACATCAGAAAAAAATAATGTTCATAGAAATACAAATCCGAAAATAATAGACCAAAAAAGGTGTAATAAACAGTAGTGGATAGCGTGTCTCTCTTAAACATAAAGCTAAAAAAAAGCACAAGGCATTTCCCACTTAGAGAAACTGCACAGAAATTAGTGTCATGGGGGGAAAAATGAGAGAGAAAAAAAACATACAGTACCATTCAAAAGTTTGGATACACCCACCTATATGTAAGTTGTCATTTTAGAGAACACTTAAAACACTGAATGACTGGATTTAACTGGTCACTGCACAATGGTGTGTAATAAAATGTAGGTGCAATTTTACTCTCTCTTACTCTCCCATTTATATACAGTCAATTTAACTGATGACTTTTATGTGAATTGATTTAAAATGCTGAAACCATTTACAGCTAAACCCTCCCACCCCCTTAAACTGCCTTTAAAGAACAATGACATCACGTGATACATGCAGAGAGTATTTAGGTTTAGAGAACTTTATACACATACAGTACCAGCACTCTATATGCCCCGAGCAAAGAAAACAAAAATAAAGAAAAAACTTGAAACGTATACAGCTAGTCTCATCTTGAACGCCAGATGTTCAGAAACAGCGATTTCCTGTTTTCTTACTGCACTGCACCTTTAACAGCTCAACGTAGCTGTTCCAGTGCTGTCTGTGCTGATGTTAAATGAAACTCTAGCTGGCAGATTCCCCAAATAACTCCTCACACGTCTCTACATAAACATAACTATGCAATCACAAATATATTGGGTTATTATTTTGAATATAGTTTTATCATATCTGTTAAATATGAAGAATCAAGCACAATATTCTGCCAATATTTTGTACATACTGTTTGTTTATGATTATATGTGGGGAGTTGTGTTACTGTTAATGCCTGCTTGTTTACCTACCAGAGAAAAGGTGCTATTTTTAAATGTATTTTTATAGTGTGTTGAGCACATAAGCGTGTGTTTTTGTTTGGTAGAAACTGTTTTGTTTGTTATGGAACATTTTAATAAGCATTTCTATTAAACCAAATGAGTAAAAACAAAGTTGTTGTATTGTTTTCATTTAGCAATGAATCATTTTTAGCTTTTAACCTAAGGAGTCTACAAACAGGTTAGCATACTCTGTACTACACTCAGAATTAATGACCACAACTAAAACCTGAAAGGGAGAGTTAAGTGATGATATTCTGATTCTTCATATGATTTCTGTCTGCACATGAATAGAAAATTTCTAATCAAAGAAATTCACTACATAATTTTGTCAGTGGAGACAAGATAAGAAATTAAGCGTGTGTGTGTAGGTGTGTGTGACTGATTACATGTTCCAATTTCATCAGTGGATTTTATTAATGAGAGGATTTTCTACTTGTTGGCCACGGCTCCTCCTCCCTCGGTTTCGCCATGCTTCCTGCCCTCGCTTGATTTCCCCTGGTTCGAGACTCCCTGATTCCATATCAGTTTCATCACACTCCATCTGGCCTCACGCAGCTTCATCATCTCTTCCTCTTACTTAAATTCCAACATTATCTTAGCCCCGCATCGTGCTTTAGGCTTGTGTGTGTTTATCAGGGGCTGTGCGACTGCTGTAACAAGTTATGCACATTCTGGCAAGGACATGGCTGTGACATGTTGACAGTGACTGTGGATATAAAAATGAAGATGTGGAAAAGGTTGTAAATTGCTTGGGAAAAGGGCATCGAGGGCCCCGGTGCACTGTGTTGCAACGTCACACTAAAATGCTGCCATCCAGACATCTTGGAGTAATGTGGGCATTTTATCTGAAGGCTGGAATTACCATATGTGCCAGAGACACAGTAACTGCGTCTCTGGCACATATGATGTGCAAGTTTTTAGACTTTGGTGTCGCTGTCTGGAATGTGCAGATTCATGATCACGCTGTAACAGGAAGTGGCCTTCTCGAAATGGTTGATGCTCCCTATTTCATGATTTTAAATACACAAAAATACTCTATTACAATTAAAGGGCCCACAATCAATGTTTTAAGAAGAAGTGCAGATGAATTATTAGCAATATAACAGCAAAACAATCCCTTTAACATTTTACAGTACTGTGCAAAGGTCTTGAGCCACCCCTAATTTAATTTTTATTTTGCTTGGAAAATGTGAAATAGGTTCAGCGATTTATTGAAACATCTGCATGCATAGAAAGAAATATAGGCAAAAACAGAGTTTGTACAATTCTGAGGTGCTTAAAGGTCTTCAGGAATAGTTCTCCAGGCTTCTTGAAGGACATTTAAAGCTCTTCTTTGGATGTTTGCTGCTTTTTGTTCTGTTCCCTGCCAAGATGATCCCACACTGCTTCCATAATGTTGAGGTCCGGCCTCTGGGGAGGCCAATCCATGACTGATAAGTGTTCCATTGCTGTAAAAGCATACCTGGATAGAAAAACACACAGTGTGTTTGGGATCATTGGCATGCTTAAACATGAAGCTGTTGCTGTATTTGTTATAATCCAGAAACACATTAAAATATATGTAGCATTTGAGTCCATGTGTCTATTTTATACTCTCAGAGCACAAAATTCAAGTATAAATGTGCAGTCCACAGCTTTTTGCAACAATAAATTACTGTAACAATGGAACTGGATAACATTTGTTTTAAAAACTATTTAAAGACTTCTTTTGAAATTGCATATATAGAAGCCGACTATACAAAAATTGGTAACTATTTTTGGTATTAAATATAAAATGTTCTTAAATGTTTTTACATTTCAAAATACACCAGCACCCTTTGAACCCTTCCTCTGTCAGTTACCTGCACTAGGCCTGAAACATTGAACTTTCATCATCCACACAACTCTTGTTTTGTTTTGTTTTTTTTGTTTTTTTTTTTGGCTGACCTACTTTCAGATTCTTGAAAATGCATTTCTTTTACTCAAACACAAATCACACAAAACATGGAAATTCAACACCTCATGTAGCAATGATGTGTGAGCTAACTCATATATTTATCTTGTTATCGCTCAATCGGCTCAACTCCTCTTATCTGTTATGTGCATGCTTATCTTTGTGTGTGAGTGTGTATGCATGGCACATACACACTCACACGTATTTTTTTCATGATTGGAGTGCCACAGATAGATTTCACATTTTCCAAAAATAGCAGCCATCGCTGATTTCAGCAGCCGTAACAGTCAGCTTTACGCAAGGCACCAAAGCCTTTAGAGTCGTCTCACAAGTCTTTGGAAGGACATGTGAAGAGAGTCGCAGGGGGGTGAGCTTATGTAGAAGACTGACTGCTAAATTGTGGCTCTGTGAAACAAGGGGACCTTTAATAAACATAACTAATTTCATATTCACTCTCCTACCCCTGGGGGTCCTAAGGGCTCTCTCCCTGAACGCCAAAACAGACATACACAATCCAATTTTTTTGTGATTCAAGGTCATCTTTCACAGACTTGAGTTTGAATGTTAAATTTAAGTACACTGTATTAAATTTAATATGAACTATGTGCAAAGCTGCATATATGCTACTGCAATTTACACCAGAAAAGCAGTACAGCTGACACAATATTCATGATGGAATATCATTGAGACTATGATGTAAAGATGATGCAAAAAATTTAAAGATGGGGTAGCTGGTTTATACAGTAGTTCATTCTCTAAAGCGTGGACTCATTCAAGAACGCCCTCCATACGGAGACAATGAGGATTAAATGTCTGTTTTGTTTTTGCGCTTTTGATTGTGACCCTTCAAGGGTATTTTTTAAAACAATATGATCCTTCTACTCATGTGCAGTGGGCTCTTGTAGCGCATGATTATTGACATGTTGTGGATACAATAGTGGCTCCCTCTACCTGCGTGAGCCAGAACTGCCCTTTCTTGCCTCTCTTGGATTAGAAGTATGCAGAAACACGCTCAGGAGTTGTTCACTTTTCCTCTTCAGTGACCTTGACTGCCTAAAGCCCCAGGGTCTTGGGTTGGCAGAGAGCTGGATTGGTAGAACCTTGCCCAGAGAGAGAGGCAAGCCAAAGTCTCTCCCTCTCTCTCTCTCTCTCTGTCACTCCTCTCACTCTCACTCTTGCTCTTTTTTCTGCCACCCACTTCCCTCCACAAGTACAAAGGCTGTTGCTATAGCAATGAAACATGCTAGAAATGTGCTCAATCTCACTTTTAGCCTCTCAGCCATATTAGCATATGATCCATATCAATTCTATCTTTACTTCTATCCTACGTGCATGCACACATTGCTCATCAGGCAAAACCTGGGATCCACTCGTGTGTGTGGGTCCTCCTATTTAGGTGCAGATTGTTCATCTCTATGCACACGCTGAAGTGTCAGGAGAAAAATGAAAAATACATGTGCCGTGGGATTACTGCAAAGCTTATGTGTGCTGTTCCCAGCAGGTTCCCTCAATGCTATGACCCCTTGTTTTATCTATTTTATCTCCTATAGTTTGAGTGTGGACTTGGCATCAGACCTTCTTTCTGTCCTGTAAGTCTTTCACTTGAGCTCTTGCAGTTGTGCCTGTGTAAGCATTTATTATTTAGTCTATTGATCCGAGCATTTAGGTTAACTTCTCTGCCCTCCTGGCTGTGCTGAAAACTTTCACACAGAGCAGTTTCAGTTAGAAACACAATCCTATCACTGTTCATCTCGTATTTTATTGGCTTTAAGTCCAGAATTTTGTGCGCCATAGATTTTGCTTCAGTGTTTCAAAAAATGTTACATTTTAAAAAGTTAAAATGCGCAGTGAAGCTAAACTACACTGATAATTTTGGCATTGTTTTGAATGGAGCAACTGTTAATTTTCTGCAGAGCCGCTTCCCTCCAAGCTGTCTCACTACTCACTTTCTCACTTTGTTTCCTCGCTTGTCCATCTTCTCGATAAACAGAGAGCACCAAAGGTGTTGTTTACTTTCTTTAATTTTTCTTCCAGCAGATGAGTCAGCTATTAGCATATTCTCTTCATTATGGAAAGGATGTGCATGGGCCATCTGAGTGTCACAATGCCTGAGCATTATTAAAATCCTCTCAGGGGATACCTGAGGCATTTAAGCCTCATTTAGCATATGCCATTTCTCATCTTTCCCTGCTGTCATTCTGAAGGCCGTACTCTATTTCAATTTATGCTCAAACTACTGATGGCCTGAGATGTTTTCAGTTTCTGAGCTCTCCCTATCCATTACTGTCTCTCCCATCTTTCACCTCCTTCCTTCAATCTTTCTCCCCTTCAGTGATCCACTTCCCTCTCTTCACTCTGAGAAAATCTGCAATCTATAATTTTGCAGCTGACTAGGAAGCAAAGTGGTGAAAATTGTTAGTTATTGGAACAGTTGGGGAGATGGCAATAAGATAGGATCCTGTAAGGCACTTCCTGCTCACTGGCGCTGGTGTAACACCTAGACCTATAGTGTCACGTAGAAGTGTGGCAAGATGGACTCCAGTTTACAGTGTGAGCCATCATAGCTTTTATATAGCTCATTTTAGTCACAGACACAAATTTGAAAAAAAATTAACTGAAATGGCTGCTTGGAAATGCACAGCAAATAGACAGATTGCTCTATTTTTTCCAAAGTTTTGTGCTCAAACAGAATGCTTTTTTTTTTTTTATTATTATTTTTTGTGGTAGGCAGTGTAGAGATTATTGACATTCTTGGGTTTTCCAGCCACCAGTTTGAATAAAAATCTCCGAGCATGTTCAGTTTCTTTGCTTCTTCACTCTCGGGCCAAAATAAACGAGTCTATTCAACATGTCTAATTGTTTTCAGAGCTGAATTCAAGCTTTGCTTTTATAATAGGGCTTATCATAGCAGATAGTAAACAACCTGAAGGTACAATTTCTTTGGCAGCTGCAGTTGCAGCTTAAGGTTACACCGTGAGCATTATGGTGTTTAACTTTTAAGTAAACCTGCATTCACCTGTTCATATGAGTCCAGTATGTTAGTGTTATCTTACTTAGGACAAGTGTGGCAGTAAGAATAATGATTAATGATATATTGTTAGCAATTACTAATGGTTAAATATGAATATAAAATTAGATAAATTGAGTGGTTATACATTACGATTTAGGTGCACCTTTTAGGAACAAATCTAAAACCCAGCATGGAAAAAGGGATATTACAGTAATATTACAAAAAAAACTGCAGCTCATATTTCAGTTTTGATTTTGAATATTTTGTTCATGTTTTGCAGAAGACTCCACAACAGGCAAGAGTCATAAAAAGTAAACATTTAATTAGGTTGATGATGAATCCACAAAAACGAAGTCCACAAGCAGAGTATAACAAAATCCAAATACTAGCAAGGAGCACAATGGGGAGACAACACAGACACCACAACAAAGGACAAGGGGAAACTGAGCCTTTCTATACACAGGCAAGACACAGAGGGCCATCAGGGGGAGTGAAAACATCTGGTTAACAAGAGACAGCTCAAACTAATCAGAATGACCGGGGGAAGGTAATCTAAAGGCAAGGCACATACAGTACCAATGCCAATAAACAGGAGCTGAAACAAACAACTAGGAACTTGAAAATCAAAATGAAAACAATCGTCAAGAATTCAAACTCAAAACTCCTGGGTCCATGACATGTTTATTGTTCTACCAATCCATTTTGGTATAAGGTTTAACACAAAACAACCATCAGCTGAAATTTGCATTCCCTTAGTCACTCTAACTGTATTGTAGCTTTGGACCCATGGGATCATTACTTCAGTAACTTCCCTTCTCATGCAACCACTACAGCATCCCTAATTAATTGCGCATTGATTCATTGAAATTTGTAAAAAGTAAAGCTCCCATTGCCTGAAACTTGCAACAGCTCAACAATCAAACGCCAAGATAGCGATGACACTGATGCAAAGAAGCGGTCGTTTAATCAGGATGGAAGACTGATGAGAAGAGACAGAAGATTATTTCTCCCTCGTCCGTGTAGATGGATATATGTGAGTTGTCTGAGAGGATGTATCGGTTTGGATAACTGGGCTCTGGGGCTTCTTCTCTCTTATTCAGCACATTACATGTGGCAGGCTTCAAGTAATATTTTCACGCTGAAACAAATGGCACCCTAAGGTGTAAAAAGAAAAAGGTGTTAAAAGCAACATACAATGGATACCAGTTTGAACTGTACAAAATGAGTAGTTGACAGGAAGTAGTAGAATCAGGATTGTGCATGCATACATGTAGGTGGGATAGAGGAAGGCCTGCTGTTGGTGCTTGGAAAGTTAGCTAAGTTAGGATTGTGGAGGGAAGTGACAGCACATATGTGTGGATGAGGAACAGGAGGCTGGAATGAAGACAGGTTTGTGGATGTCAGATGCCGTGCGGGGAGAACAGACTGCACAGGCAGGGGGTCAGGAAAGAAAGGGTCTGAGTGTAGAAGCAGGGGGGATTGAAGTGACAGGTCATTGCGCGTCTCATCTTCCATCCATCACACGGTCCCTTTGTGGTTCAATCAAACCACGAATGTCTTGACTGAAGTTGACTGCAGGAGCACAGGTGAATGCGTAGTCATGCAGACACCTGTGCCCACTTGTGTATGCCACACAAAAATATCATCCAATCAAATGAGAAGCCTTGCTTCTCCTGCTGAAACCTGCTCACGTTCTTCACTACACATATGTCATCTTAGGAACTGAGTATTTCGTAATAGCTGCACTGTAATTTAGAGTGAAAATACATTTTCCAAACCCAGCCTTTAGGGAGACGCGATAGTCCAGAATTGTTCTGTAGACATATTGTGTGCAGAGATAAAATTAATTTCACAGCCCATTAGACTTACTTGAAAAGAAGCAGCCAGTAGACTCACAGTCGGAATACAACATCAAGAAAATTATAGTTTACAGTGCCACCAAATCCCAGCTCTGGCAGGTCACACAGTCATGGTGGCACAGTCATTAGACCCATGGTGCAGGTCCAGGGTTACTTCCTGGATACGCTAATGAGAGGGTGACCCAAGCTGTCGGTCTACCCCCTCCTTCGGTAACGCGCCATGAGCTCATACAAATAGTCCTTTCAGGTGGCATTTTGTGAGACATCTCCCTGTGCCCTGTTTCTCCTTCTTTATGCTGGCAAAAGGTAAATTTGCATCTCTGTATTCATAATACAGCACTGTAATTGGCTGGATTCTGATCAAATAGCTACAACAGATTCTCTGGGGTGTTTTTTTTTTGTCTTCCTTTCCTTCTTTCTTTCCCTTACTCACCTTTCTCCTTCCTTTTTTTCCCTCTTTTGCTGTCTTTCTCTCTCCACC